>JAJMGV010000093.1:0-46008 GCA_030582695.1 [Candida] golubevii
AAAAAAAAAAAAAAAAAAAAAAAAAAAAAAAAAAAAAAAAAAAAAAAAAAAAAAAAAAAAAAAAAAAAAAAAAAAAAAAAAAAAAAGAAAAAACAGACTCAACTAGTGACGCTCCATACATACATGCACCAAGAATGGCTCCCTTGAAGAAAAGAAGAACTTAAAAACCTTTTCAAAACTTGAAAGAAAATACATTATTGTCAAAACGTTCCTTGTCATTGTGTAATTTTGACCTAGCGGAGTGTTAGGAAAATGATTTCCATACCTGGCACCCCTCTTGTCCGGAAAAATGTCGTGAGCCGTAAGTACCGACACCGACACCAACAACCCTGACAAACACCGCCTCGTCTACATAAACCGCTCTAATGCCCTTAATTCTATTTACAAGCTAACGCACCGTTCTCTACTTCTTCTCGGTCTCTTCCGCCTCCAAAGGTTTCAAAGCAGCATCATTTTGCTCCAAAACCTTGGTCCATTCGGGGGCCTGTGCCGGCTGTTTCTTCTTTACCTCCGCCTCCTTCGTGGCAAGAACTATCGTGCTCAAAAGAAGCACTATGGTGATGGCCTGTGCATACATTCTAGCCTGGACCAACTTCTGCGGCGTTGTCATCACCTTGTCGCGGTTTACAAACACCCACGACCCGTACATGGAGGCCATCCACGAGGCAAAGATGATTTTGTACTTGTGGGCGCTCAACCCCGTCACTATCTTGTCGCCCGTTGGCAAGTTCTTCCATTGTTTGTATTCCTCCAACACCTTCAGATTGGTGTGGCCCGCCGAGTACATTTGGCGGTCAAACTCAACCGAGCCCTCGTCCGCATAGAAGGCTGCGAGCGAGATAGTAGGCATGATCAAAATACATGCCTTAATCGACGTGTTGAAACGAGCAAACCGCACCGGATGGCGTGTTTTCAAGTATGCGAAAAGACCCACCGACACCACCGACCCATAGAACATCCCTCTGATACCCTCGCTCAAGACGTAAGAGGCATGTGCCTCTTTCTCCTCTCTGTCGATGATTTTCATGGCGTCAGATAAAGAAGAAGAAAGTGCTAAATGAAGATTGTATGGGCCGATTGGGTGATCAGTTGCGAAAATGTCTCTCTGATGCCGGAGCGCGCACTGGTGTGGATGAGAGCGAGTAATTTGGATAATTATAAGAGGAAGTGGCGATTAGTGTGATGATATTTTCGAGATAAGATTGTGGAAATATGGAGAGAATTCTGAAGGTTGCCTCAATTTTCACAAGATCACAGAACTCGAATCGACAATGGCTTTTTGGAGGTGGACCACGCCACAACAAATACAGTGCTTGCAACTTATGAGCTAACTTACTAAGCCAGATCTCATACGGTACAGTACAGTAAGTGCGAGCATTAACACTAATTAAATATATGCGCTCACTTTATCACTGGTCTCATGTGCTTCTTCTGTCTTAATTTCGCAGGGAATGTAAACTGACAGCTCCGATTCTTGTATTGTCTCACCGTCTTCGAAACTTTTCCCCTCCTCAGATAATATCCCCGCATCGTCAGCAATAAGGCCGCGATACCCGAGAATTGCCATAATTTTAAGCGTGATCGGAAGTAAGCCATGATGATCGTTCGAGATCGTTTTGTTCACTCTCCAAAAGAAGGAGCGTGCTGGCGCAGACATGGCCGGAATCGCCAAAAAGTCCCTGGCCATGAGACTAAGTATTGGAAACCTGGTGTTTTGAGGAGTGTAATAATCCTTGATCGCGGCGCTATCATGCATTGGATCTTCCGCAAGATAATCTGCTATTTCGTCCTCCGAACGAAGGACGCGATTTTACTGACGAAAAGCCCTCCTCCCAATTCTGCCCGTGACATTTCTACTAGGGTTTTGTTCTTTTTCGCCTTGTTGAAGGGCAGAAACATATCTCAGTTTGTATCGTTCGAAGACGCTCAGAAGGTGTCTTTTTATAAGGATCATCGACGAGATCGAAAAGCGTAACCGTTCAAAAATCTTTAGCTTTAATCGAGGGTCAAGGGCAGTAGCAAGACACAAATTCTTGATGGGCTCGATATTTTCAGGTATTTCACTGGCCAAATCACCCAAAGGAGAGTGCTCAAGGATTCTCAATTCGGCCTCTTTCAATCCCCTTGCGATTAAAGGATTGTTGCGTGCTGCTTCGCTATTTTCCAAGGACCCGAGATTCTCCAAAACATAAAAGGCATAAGTAATAGTAACGCTTATTGATATCTCCTCATACGTTTGGTAAAGACAACAGGTTCCTCGAATATTTTAAGAACTTTGCAAACAAACGCCAATTAGTCCCAATCGCCATCAGTAAGTACGACATCTGTTGATTTATAGCGATCCGGGTTGCGTTTGGGAACTTGTGAGCTTTGCGAAGTAACTCGGTGATCTCCTTTCGGAAATGCAAAAACTGGCTCAACATAGTGTAGGTAGAAAGCCACGCGTGACAATTCAAAAGACTGTCAGAACACCCATTCAAAACGTTTAGTGGCTTTTTCCCAGCAACAATCGACTCAAAGGCGGATTTCAAGTGTGGATCAAAGTTGATCCCATGAGCCAAGTCTCGAACAAATGACACCAAAAGTTGCATTCTTTCAAAACCATCTTTTTGGCAAGCCTTCTCACTCCTTACTTTGGTGGTTTTATCTTCAGTCAGATAAGCATCCGGTGGTGTGAAAAACGTACATTCCAAAAACGCCAAGGCTGCTGTATTAAAAACCCTCCCAGCACACTGTACAACCACAACTGGTTCGAGTTGTTTCGATAAGCACTTTTGTCTGAAGTTTTCTGTCAAAATGTCAATCGGCCACGGATTGTCTCGGGTAATGGATACAATACGGTCTTCAATTTGATGGTCTTCAACAACGGCCATGGGAAGCTTAAATAGCATATCGCAAATCTGGGGAGTAGTTGAAGCTTTAGGCATATGTTCAAATCCAAGAATATCTGTTGGAAGCTTGAAATCGTCATCAATATCGTCATCTTGATAGTGCACAGTCACGGCCAAGAACGCCACATTCTTCTTGGCTATTCTTTGGTCAATAGTGAGAGCAAACCGACCTTTGTTTTTGGCAAGAACTGTTTTGAAGGCTTCGCTTATTTTCACGTACTTTGCAACTAGCATGTCTTTCAACATGGTTGGAGTTACCTCGGGCACGTCGTCTTTGAGGTACCGAAATAGTCTTTTTATTGCCGGCTGCTCAACAAAAGAAACAGGTAAAGTAGCAGACATCACCATATCCAACGCCAAGCTTTTGTAGTGCTAGGAGTCAAACGAGGATATTTTGGGCCGTTTATAACTAAAGGAGGAGCCTGTTGAAGACGATCTTGCCCGAGAAGAGCGTGACAGTAGACACGTGTCAATGGAGTTCAAAGGTGGCACAGATAAGTCATTTTTGGGCTCTACATTACCGTCTTCAACAGTGTCAAAGTTGGCCAAATCCTCGGCCCTAAAGCCAGACGACAATACATGAGTATGTTTGCACTTGAAGTGTTTATATATGTTTGATGTGTTGATTGGCCAGGTTGACACGTGAGTATAGCTTTCACAGCGAGAACATTTCACTATGATTTTTCGGTACTGGCCTTCAACATACGATGCCACCGAATTTTAACAAAGCATCTTTTACCGAGAAGATTATCTTTCAGATGCCTTTACATTACCCACGAAACGAGTCTGTCGAAGATGCCCCTGATTTTGAGAGGCTTGAGTCCAGGATAAGTGATGAAAAATGGGATTACCTTACAAATCTCCGCGACAACATACAAGTCTTTCAAGTCAAGGGCTTTCAAGGGTGTGTGTGAATCTGTACAAAAGTCAAGACAAGGATGATTTGCAAGGACATCAGTTACTACCATTAAGTAGTTTGCTCCGAGACCTTTTGATACCGAGATTGGATTGGATTTTGTCAAACGTAAGAGCGATGCTGAGAACGCAAACGAAGTTGAGAGATACCTCAGAGAAGAACGAGAACATGAGGAGCAGGACATCATCGAGTTTTACAAGACACGAACATCATATTTTCCTATACTTCATCGTATAGCCAAAGACTAATTTTCTGCCTTTGCTATGTCAGCACCTGTTGCATTGCTTTTTTTTCGTGGCCGAGACTTAACTATAAAGAACAGAAATCGGCTTCTGCCAGAAACAGTTAACTTGTTGATGATCCTTAAGTCCCAGGGTGTGATTGCGAACGAAGATTGGCCATACGACATAGTGGATGATGAGACTCGTGTGGTGGCGGAACACGAAATGTATACCGAAATTGCCAACGTACAAGAGGATGAACAATTCCTCCCCCTGGCTGTCAATAAAAAACAAGATCACGAAGACTACGAAATTTTCGAACATTTTTTGTCATAACGATAACGAAATTAGGCAACGAGAACGAAAACGAGAGCAATTTGCACGGCAACGATAACGATAACGATAACGATAACGAATACGATGATTTGCTCTTCACTGCATCGAGTCTCAATCTAATTTTGCAGCCAGCAGCCGCTCCGAACAGTGTCGCGAAAGACTAAAGTCCACCCAAGGGTGCAATAAATACACTAAAGGCAAGTGCCCAGGCTCACCACTGACGTCAACAATATTGGCAGTTGGGTAAGAAAAAAAAAAAAAAAAAAAACACTTAAACGTGGAAATTCTTCTTTTTTTGAGCTTTTCCGCCTAGTCTGCTTTTCCGCCTAGTCTTCGTGAAAGCTCGAGCTCTTAAAATACACTCCAGGTGACACTTATAAAAAAAAACCAAGCTGTTTTGTCATGCTCAGCCATAACAGGCCGCACCTAAAAAGCGGCGTGCGACTCTGCTACTTTTCGTCGGTCTACTCACTCACTCCACCAAACCTGTCGTTTAAGGTCCAAGCTAAATGCCACAAAAGATAAATAAAAACGTCTTATTTTTTCACCCCAGACCAAACACAACTTTCTCTTTCCCACCGTAGTGTTCTTTTCCCAAACAGCCTCTCCCTCCTCGAATTCTCCAACCTTCAAACCCCAACTCTATACTCCCACTGTCCTGCATCCAGCCCCAGCCCTCATTACACACTCAACAGTGGAATGCACAAACCTTGGCCAGTTTCTGAGTTTTCGCCATCACTTCTTTCCGCCTACGCAAGGCTAAACTCGCCCGTCTCACGCCGAACGGAAACTGCTCAGTCCACACTGCGGACCTGTTTTCCCCAGGTTCATTTGCCCTGCCTAAAGACGTTTTTTCAACTGGCCCCGCAACTGGCTTGCCAGCGCTTAAAACGCTTATCTATTCATCACAACACCCCACTAATTCACCACATACGCCCGTTTTTTGGCCACAGAAACGGCTCCCTAATCATCCATAGACGCTTACGTGCCCGTCCACTCAAAAAAAAATCCCGAAAATGTCCAAGCGAGATCCAATGGACCGGCCTACCAACTCACCCACTCCTGGTGCTGCCTCTTCCAGGGGTTCCCAGGGTATTTTCTTGGAAACACCGCGGTCACCATCCCGGTCGACCCAAATACTATCACCGCCAAGACCTGGCGAGATAAATCCTGCGTTTCCCCCGCTGCTGTCGCCGCGTAGACGCGCCAATGGACGCTCGTTGTTTAGCGACCGGTATATTCCCAATAGAACCGGGATAGATCTCCAGGCAGCCTTTAGTCTTTCCAACCAGGAGGTGATGCCCGACCTCAGGAACACCCGTGGTGGCGAGAGGAGCGCTCAGAGCGCCCATGACGAGGTTTCGACGAACGAAATCGAGCTCCGAAAAGAGGAAGAGGCAAACCGCAATTTCTCCAGCGTTTTGAAAGCGGAGCTCTTTGGTGACCACGTGCCCATGGTCACCGCAGATCTCTCCAGGCTGGCTGCCTCCAGACATGCGCCCGCCAAGCTGCTGCAGGCACAAACACCGACGAATACGAGGCATATACGAAACGAAACCGTCAATAACATCGGCGGATCCGGCAGAACTACCCCTCCGCCACCGCCCGTGGACGCCTCGCGAGTCTCGGGCACGCCGCGGCTGAAGAGCAACTTGTTCACGTACCAGCTGCCTAGCAAGGGCCGGCCCTTGTCACGTGACTTGCAGCAGGAGTTGTTTCTGCTTTCGCCCGTCCGCCTGGAGTCGCAGAAGTTCCTTCTCAGTCCTCAAAAGAAGCCCCGGCACATCTCCAAAGTGCCTTACCGCGTGCTCGACGCCCCCGACTTGCTGGACGACTTTTACCTCAATCTCGTCGACTGGGGCCTGCAAGATGTGTTGGCAGTCGGTTTAGGCGACTCCGTCTACCTCTGGGACGGGCTGACTCAGCTGGTGGAGCGGCTCTGCGTGCTTGAAAACAAGGATAAAGTCACGCTGTTGAGCTGGATCGGCGCCGGCACCCATCTTGCGCTCGGAACGCTGCGTGGACTAGTGGAAATCTGGGACGCCACCAAAATGAAGTGTGTGCGGACGATGACGGGCCACAAGCTCCGGGTGAGCTCATTGGCATGGAACGAGCACATCCTCTCTAGTGGGTCGCGTGACCGGTCCATCTACAACCGTGATGTGCGCATCCAAAGCCACTATATCAACAGCTTTGAGGCCCATAAACAGGAGGTGTGTGGGTTGAGCTGGAACGTCGAGGAGAACAAGTTGGCCAGCGGCGGCAACGACAACAACCTTTACATCTGGGACGCGCTCAATACCAAGCCGCTCCATCAGTTCACCGAGCATAATGCGGCGGTCAAGGCGATCGCATGGCTGCCTCATCAACGGGGCATTTTGGCCTCTGGAGGAGGCACCGCTGACAAGACAATTAAGGTGTGGAACACACTCACGGGCAACCGCGTGCACAACGTCGAGACGGGCTCTCAGGTGTGCAACTTGCTCTGGCTGAAGAACTCCAACGAGATTGTCTCCACCCATGGGTTTTCCCGCAACCAGATCATAGTGTGGAAGTATCCGTCTATGCAGCAGGTGGCCCAGTTGACGGGCCATACCTACCGGGTGCTCTACCTTTCGCTTTCGCCCGACGGCGAGACCATAGTTACAGGCGCAGGCGACGAAACACTACGTTTTTGGAACGTTTTTGATAAGAATAGGAACAACGAGCCGGCCTCGTCCGTGCTCATGGACGCGTTTCTGCAGTTGCGGTAGACTGTGGGAAGGTTGTGTTTGATTATGGCAGAAGAGCTTGTTGAGGGGCTGACGATTTGAGAAGCTGGCTATCTGACTACTTGAGTTAAATTCTGAAGCTTTTCGCCCATTTCCACCTTTTTTGGTGGAGCTGACAGCTTCGAGAATCGATGTCATGTCAATCGCTGGTCTACTAAAAGCCACAGATCACAACACTCTGAATGGTACACCAGGGTATACTTTTCGGATGACTGTCTTGTGTGGTGTACCTGGAAACTCAAGCATCACGCCAGAGTCTTTGGTGTATTTCTAGACTCGTTGTTTGTTGAATCTTTTCAGCTACCCAAAAATCTGCTTCTTTTTGCCTCATGATATTTGGGGGACTGGCATTCTTTTATTCCCAAAAAGAATGGCTCTACTTGTGGGAAGAACAGCCACAGGATTAACAAATCAAGTCGTATCCGAGCAATAAGAGTAACTGGCTGGACTTTCACTAAGAAAGAAGTCAAAACAACTCCCAACCGTTGATGAAAGAATCATTAAAGATACCGATCTTTCCTGTCTGCTTAGCTTGCTCTTCCACTTCCACTATTCTTTATCAAAAAATGATTGATACAGATAGAGTCGCAGGCAGGATAATAGTTTTCAATGGGTTAAGAATAATCGGAACGAGAGAAAGAATAAAGTCGTTAAACTGTGATAGATAAGAAGAAATAGTGGAATACCGAAGAATGATAGAAGGACTCACTATTAAATGAGCAGGATCGATTCATGGAAATAGATTCTTCTAATAAAACTATTTAAGTCACTTACATATCCCACAGTGCAATTTTAGGGTTTAAAGATACCGATTTTTTTTTTTTCTTTTGTTTTTTTTTTTTTATTTTTAGCACATCGCTTTGCTAGTTCATCAGAGACTGACTTTTCTTTTTGTTTTGTCTTGGGCTTCTTCTTCCACGTTGATGATGAAATTATGATGTTTTTCTTAGAAATCTGTACTCTTTTCCAACACTTCTGACTTGAGTCGAGGTGCAATTTCAACTAATCCTTACAGTGGAATTTACCCTAAATAAATCTGAAACTGCTTCGTTCTCTCTCGTAGCGCAAAAATATTCCTTATTAAGCTCGCTGAATCCCGAAAGTTTGTGATTTGAGTGTTAATAAGGATGTATCAAAAAATATATAAAAAAAAAAAACCAAGACATTTGCGCTCATAACCCTACTGGTTCTGAACCCTTGCCTTATCTATGAGTCAACTCCAGTGGCCTGCAGCTGTCTGTCTGCTCTTATCTAAGCCCACCGCGTCCGGGACCGCGAGTAACCGGCACCAACCGACGGCTTAACCCTAATTGGTTTGGGCTTCTTCTAGCCATGAAAAACCACCATAAAAGCGATTTTTGACCGAAAAAGAAAGCACATTGAATATCACTCGTACTATCTTTTCCTTAAACTATCTATCATTTGCTCTTTCACATAAAAATCCCTATTTTTCTCTTGTACCAAATTATCCTGACCGGGCTGCGAAATCGCTACCTTTTTTTTATGTTGGCCCCCGCTGCAGCGCCGCACGAACAGTCGCGAAAATGAAAAACTATAAAAGCCGTGGGTCTCCCCAGATTGATCAATGCAGCCATTTTTTTCCACTAACGGCTATTTTTGCACACGCATTTTCCAAGTAAGTGCTGCAATTTTTGCTTTTGTGTCCTGTCTCTTTGGATAACAATCCCCCAATCTCTCCATATCGCAGACTTTCCCTCATGTCAGACACAAAGCCACTTGCCAAGGACTTATCGCACCATTTGAGTGAAGAGGCCCGGTCTCGGCGGGACTCGCCATTGAAAAGTGCCTTTAAGTACTACAAAATGCCCGGCATGACCTTTTTAGGCGGCGGGTTGCCACTTTCGGACTATTTTCCCTTTGAACGGGTGAGTGCCGACGTGCCACTGGCGCCGTTTAAAAATGGATGTGGTGCCCGCGTCACTGACGCCGACAAAACCGTAATTGACGTGTCCAAGCGCCACGGGGACAACAATCCTGATATTGCGGATGTCGAGTTGGCCCGCTCCTTACAGTACGGCTATACGGAAGGCAGCCCCGAGCTCGTGGCGTTCCTCAAGGAGCACACGGACAAGATCCACAAGTTGCCATATGCGGACTGGGACTTGATCACCAGCATAGGCAACACACAGGCGTGGGACGCGTGCTTGCGTACATTCACGCTGCGGGGCGACACGATCTTGGTGGAGGCGTACACGTTCTCCTCGGCCATGGAGACGGCCCATGCGCAAGGAGTGACGACATACCCAGTGCACATGGACACCGAGGGCATTGTGCCTGAGGCTTTAGAGCGGCTCTTGGACGAGTGGGTGGGCCCCAAGCCCCGCATGCTCTACTCAATTTGCACGGGTCAAAATCCCACGGGTTCATGCATCGGTGCCGACAGAAGACGGGCCGTTTACAAGATTGCCCAGAAGCACGATTTGATTATTATAGAAGATGAACCCTACTACTTTTTGCAGATGGAGCCATACACGGTAGATTTGGCGGCCCGTTCAAAAACGCACGTGCACACCCACGAGGAGTTCATCAAAGCCATGGTTCCATCATACATATCCATGGACACAGACGGGCGTGTATTGCGGTTAGATTCGGTGTCGAAAACCATTGCCCCTGGATCGAGATTGGGCTGGATTGTAGGGCAGAAGCGCCTCTTGGAGCGTTTTGTGCGGTTGCACGAGACTTCGATCCAGTGCCCTTCGGGTTTTACCCAGACATTTTTGAACGGCTTGTTCCAGAGATGGGGACAGCTGGGGTACTTGGACTGGTTGATTGGTATTCGGTCCGAATACACTCACAAGCGTGATGTTGCAATTGATGCCTTGTACAAGTATTTCCCACAAGAGGTTGTGCGTATCGTGCCCCCTGTGGCGGGTATGTTCTTCATTGTTTACATTGACGCGAGCAAACACCCCAAGTTTGAAGAGTTGGGCCTGGACCCGTTGGCGGTAGAGACATCGATCTATGAGGCGGCATTGCAAAAGGGCTGTTTGATGATTCCTGGATCGTGGTTCCAGGCTAATGGTGAAACGAACCCTCCACAGGCGCCGATTCCCGTTGATGCCCTGCAGAAGAACAGTATCTTTTTCAGAGGCACGTACGCTGCAGTGCCGTTGGACCATTTGGTTATTGGTTTGGAGAAGTTCGGTCAGGCTGTGAAGGCGGAGTTCGGGTTGTAGAGACAAAGAGAATGACTCAACAGGAAGAAAATGAGGGGCAGCCCAGGGTAGCAGAATGCTTGCGAAGAATGGCTAGTTGGGTTCGTTTCATGTTGCCTTGTCTCGTCATTTGACGCAGAAATTGACATACCATCGAGCGCCACGCCGGATCTATGAACCGGGTATCCCATTGGCCCCAAGGAAGTCAAGCACAAAGAACTCCATACTCTTTCCAAGAAGACAAGCTGAGAACTTCAACTCCGAAAGCACAATAACATTCAAAACTTAATACTCAAACTTTCGGATGGACTTTTCATGGCATTCTGTGTGTTTTCACAGGCCAGACTTTGTAAGCGGTTGCAGTTCATTCGGTAGTTCTCCATTATTTTCATGCCATCAACCTATGGAATTGGTTGATAGACAGATAGAAGTTTAAAAACTTATTTGTTACACGCCTTGAAAGGACACTTTTGGAAGTGGTCGAGTGTCTAGTACATGACTAAAATCTCTTAACGTAAGCATGATGAACTTCGGCCGAATATTGATGTTTTCAAAACTGGAACAATCTAAGCAAGACTCAGAAAAGACATCCGGGAAATCCTGGGCATTCACGATTCCAATACTTAGGAATCAGGAGGTAAAACGGTATTTACCATGTAGCTAGAAGAGAGATGGATTAGCTAAAAAATTGTTGAAATGAGTGCAAATTTAGGATTTCCTATCAAACGAAACAACCACCAAGTATTAAGATTTTGGACTCAGAAATGAAAAATGAAATTCTGTGTCAGAATTTGCTTTGCTTATTACGATTACGATTCTCCTTTTTGTTTCCCCATTTTCATCAAAATCACTTTTTACATCGGAGAAGTAATATCTAGGTGAGAATTAAGAGCATTTTTTCCAGAGCTAAGGCGCACCCTCGTTCTCATCCATACTAAGTACCGGAAGAAGCGCACTGCTCTAGACTCATATAAGAAGGTATCGGAACATCTCCACAATTAAGCAACACGGTTAAGACACTGAGACAAAAGAAGAAGAAAAAAAAAAAGAAAGAAAAAAGGCCAATTTACTATCAAAACAACTTCACTCACTAAAAAGGATCCTTAAAACACGGCCACACTCTCTTGAACCTGTCCCATATCTGCCTCTATGAAGGTGCTTAAACTACCGTGGCTCTCGCATCGAGGTACGTTACAGTCCACCCCCAACACACCACGGCACGCCTTTGAACATCCAATAATGTGCTCTTCGGGTAGCCCTGGCTCTCTGTCTTACACAGGTAAAACTCTCGTCAAAATAGCCCCTGTATCCGTGGAATTACTCCCGTCCATACTAACACAGCAGCCGAAAACAAAACCCTTGAATGCTATGCGCTAGATGTCAACACTGCAGGCACTAAACTCGCCTCCGGTGGCCTCGACGGCAAAGTAAGGGTGTGGGACGTGCCGCTGATCCTCCGGTACCAAGAAAACGTCTCTTTTGGCGCCGGCAAAGACACCCCTGATATTCTGCATCGTATGAACACGCCAACTCCGCCCTTACAGCGCCCGCTAGCGTCGATGACGCGGCACAACGGCGTGGTGACCAGCGTAAAGTTTTCGCCCGACGGGCGGTTTCTTGCGTCCGGCTCAGACGACAAAATCGTGCTCATTTGGGAGAAAGACGACGAACTGGTGCCTCGACCTAAACAATTAGGCGAAACCGAAGCGGACTTGGAGCATTGGACCGTGCGCAAGCGGCTCGTGGCCCACGACAACGATGTCCAGGACATCTGCTGGTCGCCAGATGGCCAGTTGCTTATCACCGTAGGCCTTGATCGCCTGATTATCATCTGGAACGGCACGACTTTCGAGCGAATCAAGCGGTACGACATCCACCAGCTGATGGTGAAGGGCGTGGTGTTCGATCCGGCCAACAAGTTCTTCGCCACGGCCTCGGACGACCGTAGTGTACGGATCTTCCGGTACTATAAGAAACTCAACGACCATACGGCCGGAAACTACGAGTTTCAGATGGAGCAGATTGTCATGGAACCGTTCCGCAAGTCGCCGCTCACGTCGTACTTCCGGCGCATGTCGTGGTCGCCCGACGGGCAGCACGTGGCCGTGCCGAACGCCACCAATGGCCCTGTGACCGCAGTGGCCATCATCAACAGGGGCACCTGGGCCACCGACGTGTCGCTCATTGGCCACGAGGCCCCCTGTGAGGTGTGCCTGTTCTCGCCGCGGTTGTTTGCACTTGCCGCCGCCCCTGAAGTACACTCTGCTGTGTTGGCATCCGCTGGTCAGGACAGGTCTTTGGCCATATGGTCCACAGCGTTGCCCAAACCCTTGGTGGTGTTGCAGGACATGGCCCGAAAGCCGATCACCGATCTAGCATGGACCCCTGACGGCATGGCCTTGTTTGCTAGTCTGCTTGACGGCTCCATCACGTGCGTGGTGTTTGCTAAGGGCGAGTTGGGTGATCCTGTGAGCGGCGACGCCGTTGGCTCGCTGTTGGAGCGGTATGGTGGTGATCGTGACCTGTCTATTATGGCCGAGAGTGTGCCCCAGCTCTGGCTTGAGCGACTTGCGCGTGATGTGGTGGGGGCCAACAGGGGGCCACTAAAGGAGGCCATAGGGGCGGTATCTGGGCCATCCCTAGGGCCAGCAAGGGCCTCGGCGGTACCGCTGGCTTCTCTGAAACTGGCCCCTTTGGCACTGGCCCCTTTGGCACTGGCCCCTTTGGCACTGGCCCCTTTGGCACTGGCCCCTTTGGCGCTGGCTTCTCCCTCGGTGGCCACGACGCTGAGCCCGAAACGCGCCAAAAAACCCGCCAATACTGTTGTCATCACCAAGTCCGGCAAAAAACGCGTGGCCCCTACTCTAGTCTCCACATACTCGGCACCGCTACTAGGAAGTGGTAGCCACGGTGCTGTCAAGCACTTTACCGCATCCTCAAAGCTCTCACATACGCCGTATAAGCTCCCAAAGCTAGGCTTAGCGACCGCAGTCCATGGCCTTCGTTCTGAACACGACACTTTCCCCACGGGCACTCAAGGAGACGCCGATGCCGACAACGACAACGAGGACATGGGCTTTGACGACCCCAACTCCAGCCAATTGCAGACTCTCACTGCCGCAGGAATCCGCCTGAAAATGAAGAAGTTCCGCCGTCTGCTTGTGGCCCGCAAGTACCCGACGCCGTTCCGCTACATTTCCAGCGTTCCAGAGGCGTTATTCAGTAACCATTCACTCATGAATAGCGAGCTCGCTCGTTTGGTGCAGCCAGAACAGGCCAGTATTGCAGATGCTGAACTCATCAACACATCTGCGCTTGATCTGATTGACGAGACGATGTTCTTCCGGGTCATCGTCAACTCGACGGGCCATATGGCGGATCACGGCGCTGTTCGGTCGGTGGTGGAGGTGAGAAACGGTCCATCGTGGCCCGACGACGAGGAGATCCTCAACACTGACCCTGTGCAACGCACAGACTTCCAGGACCCGACCCAGGTGCTCGTGACCCACCATCAGGGCCATGACAACGGAAACGGCCACCGCAGCTATGCTTTGTACTTTCCCTTCAAGATCCAGCACGTGATCCCGGTAACGCTTCTGGGCCGTCTCTGCTACTATGTCCTTGTGTCCTTTGACGGAGTAGTACAAATTGTGCGTGCCCAAACCGGCAGCTACTTGTGCCCGAGCTTCGAGCTAGGGGCAAACGTGGTGTTCGTGAAGCAAAAAGGCGTGTTTTTCATGCTTCTCACCAGCGCCGGCCTTATCTACTGCTGGAAGTTCCCTGACCCAGCCAACGGTGAAAAAAGGCTCACCAGTGTCTTGAGCAGGGTTTCCGTTGCACCAGCAATTCACTCCGAAACGTATATTTCTAGCGATATTTCCGGGGAAGCTCTGAACGAGTCGAAACCAGCGCTGCTGCTGGTAAGCGTTCTGGTGGATAACGTCAAGGCGCTTGATGTCGATGAAAACACCGGATTGCCCATCATTGTCATGCAACGAACGGGGTCTGTGTTTAGGTACTCGCCAGATCTCATGGCTTGGACGAAGGCGCTTGACCCATGGTACCTTCTTGCTTTTACTAGAGAAGAGGCGTTGCAAATGGAAGAAGTGAGCTTGGACAAGACGTTGTTTTCGGCAGCAGTGGACTTGAAACACGAGAAAATCCTGCGGGGCGAGACAAACAGCTACCGATTTGACGAGAACAACGCAGAATTGAAAGCGTCCATGAAGACGCGGTTTGTGGAGCTCGTGGCGATGTGAAGCTACTATTACTATTACTACTACTACTACTACTACTACTACTACTACTACTACTACTACTACTACTACTACTACTATTGTTTTCCTTGTTCGCCTGGTTTTGATCGCGTTATCATTCTCCATGCTCTGGTCTCATGATTGTCCTCAGTTTTTGAAATATTTATTATCACTACCTTCTGAACACCATTCTGTACTTATGGAATTAACGTCACTTTCGTCTGAAATCATTACTTTGACTGTTATCCCAACTACATTGATAATAACCCTAGCTACATTGATAATAACCCTCACTACATTGATAACAATCCTCACTATATTTAGATCGCCCTTACCGTATTCTGATGACACAAATACTACCCTCACTAAATTCTAACAACTCTTCCCACTCCAGGATTTCTAAACTAATATTCAACGTCTTCTAGGAATCCCACCTACCGATAACAATGTCTTTGCTTGATTCGGCATTACTTAAAGAAGATGTATTGAACTGTTCGCCAGCCCTCATTATCTTGAGCAAGCACTAACAATCACGTTGACCACGACTCGGTAGTGGGAGTAAGTGGAAAAATGTTCCCTTCTTTAAAATGGTTCCAAAGAGATCTTCTATTTCTACCAACGCACCGAAGTCAAGAGGAAGAGAAATCTCCCGGGTTATTGCACTTCACGATTTGAAAACATAACACTCGAATTTGCAGTTGAGCATGTATGGTTTTCGTCTCATCTAATTACGTTCATCTCTCCAATACGTCGCCAAAACACGCCAAAACACGCAAATATCCCCTTTGTTTACACTTATTCCTATTAACCCGCTTGCTCTTGCTCACGAAGACACCAACTCCGGAGTTGCACTTGCTCTTTGGGATGCCGGTTTCAGTTTCCCAGCTTCAACTACCGGCTTCTCAGCTGCCGGCTCTACAAGATACTTCACCACATACGTCACCGACGAGAGCATGCTATTAACAGCAAGCATCCAGATGGTAAGTCCCAATCCACCTGTTTTGGTGAAGGGTAAAGCCAAACACCACTCTAAAGAATAGGGCAAAACACCGGCAGGGAAATAAAGCAACACGGTCTTGCGGTACCATACGCGAGAAAACCACAAGGGCACTACCGTGGCCACGGTGATGGCCAAACCAACAAGCTTGCTGATTTGGGCCTTTTCTGAAGAGACCGATTCCACCAAAGCATCCACCTCGGACGACACCTTGTCGTAGGCACGGTTCAACTTCGTCCAGCGGGCGTACTGGTCCTGGGCACTGATGGCCTTGCGCTCGCGGTTAATTTCCGCCAATTCCCGCCGCTTCAGCGCGAGTTGTTGGAATTTAGCATGTCCTGATTTCGACGCTACCCACGCGTACCCTGACCAGACATGGTCCACGATTTTTGATTTGCCTGCGGCCGCAACAGACTGCTTCATAAGAAGAACCAACAAGATAACGGCTAGAATGGTTGTTGGATGGAGGTCAAGAAACGACATGGTGTGGAATTGTGAGGATTCTGTGGTTTTGCTGTGCCCAAATGAGACTCAGATTATTAGAGAAAGGGAGAGCAGCCTTGTAAAGAAACGTGGCAATCAAGAAAGTGACGGTAAAATAGAAAAAAAAAAAAACACAAACCGGGGCAAGATTGATGCCGGAGTTCGAGTCGAGATTGGCGGATGGCGTTTTCACTTTCAATTGGCAAATGAACCCTAACAGATATAACAGTAGCTGCCGTTTTCTTTCAGTCGCACGGCTAATTGCAAGGCGTGGGTATCAGAGGCCGGGCCGGGCTTTTACGCACTCGCAGTAGCTTTTTTCACGGTGCGTGGTCACGTGACGCGCCATGCGGTGGGTGTTTTTCCCTCCATCCCATCCACCACTCCACCTTGACGATATCTGCTCGGGTATACAGTTGACGACGCCGGCCTCGAGAAAACCACCAGGGGCCTTTTTTTGCATTACCAGGTCCACGGGAACACACCTAGCTGTTTACATAGCGCTTTTTCCCCGAGCTTTTATCCATCTGTGCCGCCTTTTAGTGCGCCTCTGTTGCTCCGCCCTAGTGTTATTACCTCACACTTCCGGGGCCCTCTAAAACTCCCCAAACTCCCCGAACCCCGCATAGAATCATGTCGACGGACCAGGAGGACGACTACGTGCCGTGGATCCAGCAATTCTGCGAGTCTTTTGGCCATGACTACTTTGTTCAAGTGGCGCAAGAATTCATCGAAGATGACTTCAACTTGACCGGTCTTTCGCTGCAAGTTCCCTACTACAGGGAGGCTCTTTACACAATTTTGGACTACCAGGTTGAAACCGCCGAGCACAACACCCCCGCGGCGCCGTCTTCTTCGGGAAGCTCCAAACGTGCCGATTTGCCCAATAAAGTATTATTGTCCCGTCTGGCCGAGCTCTTGTACGGGCTTATACACGCCCGGTACATCATTCTGAAGCCCGGGTTAACCGCCATGGCCACAAAGTTTGAACGGAGCGAATTTGGCATATGCCCGCGTTACAATTGCGACGGAATGCACTTGATTCCGGTGGGAGCCACTGATATTCCGGGCCAGGAAACCGTCAGGCTCTACTGTCCGTGCTGTAACGATATATACTTGCCGCTGAGCTCGCGATACTTGAATATAGATGGGGCGTTTTTCGGCACCACCTTTCCTGGCTTGCTCGTGAAGATGTTTCCCGAGATCGAGCATCAGTGTAAGATCCGAATCAAGCGTGTGGACCCGGACACCACCGGGATACGATTGTTTGGGTTCCGGGTCCACGAGTCGAGTGCTACGGGCCCGCGGATGAAGTGGTTGCGGCAATTTCCCGTGACGCCGGAAGAAAAACACGAGTTTGAGGAGTGTGAATTGAGTATTCCCGCCAGCGACGAGGAACTAGAGGGAGCTTCTGAGGACGGGGAAGAGTTTAGCGACGATAAAACGATGGCGAGCGAGGAGAATTGAGGGTTGGCAAAGGCCGGTGGATGGTTCGCTCGTTTGGCCAGATTTCATTGCCGAAGAATCAGGATAAAGAGTGCTGTTGAAGATGGCCTGGAGAAAAGGCCCTGGTTCATCTGTCGATTCTTTCGCGACCCCCGAAACTGGTTCTTTTATCGCATCAAGAAGTATCGCTGCGCTACTTGCTTCTAAACACTGAAAACGTCATCGAATTACAATGGTACAAATGTCGAATCCAGAACGCTTTCGCTGGGCCATATTTAATGTGTCTACGATATCTCCTCGGTTTGTCTTGGGCATTATCTGGCTGCTCTTGATGATGATTTCATTGCCTGCCACCTAAACCGCATTCAATGACCGCTTCTGGCCCTCTTCTCAGTGCGTTAAAAGTACCGGCTTGCCGGGTTCCCAGTCTTTGATGCCGTTGGCTATATTGACCCAGTACTTCAATTTGATGGTTTCGATGATAAAGTCATCCCAGGAGACCGGGGATTGCGAGAGCAAAGAATCCAAAGTGGCCTCGGACACGTTGATGCGCTGGGCGTTTTCCTCTTCCAAAGCCGTCAAATCGGCCTCGGACGTGGCCTGTTCAAGCGCCTCGTGTGCTTCTAGTACGGTCATGAGAAGCGCCTTATAATTCAACGATTGCTCCTTTGACCCGGCCTGCACTTCAGCAATAAACTGCTTGGAAACGTCATCCTGGGTAATGTCCATATGGCGTGGGTGGTTTTGCTGAATGACATAGGCCGCTCTCGTATACGGGTTTCTGAGCGTTGTGTACGCTTCATTGATGTCGGAAGATGCGCCGTCGCTGCTGCGGTTTTGCCGGCTTTCTTCAGTGCCCGAAAGTGCAGAAGAGCCCATGACAATATCGGGGTGGTTCTCGCTCTGAAGACCCCGGTATTCTCGCCGTAATTGTCTTAGATTTACTTGGAACAGGTCTTTTGGAGGACCGCCGTTCGGGAACAGTTTCGGGAAAAGCCGGAAGAAGCTTTGCCGTGCCGACCCGTACTGCCTTACTCCTAGTCTAGATATCAAGCCAGCGCCTCTAAAAAGCATTGTAGACAGATATGTAGAGGATGTAAACGTGGGGGGAAGTCGGTTCGGCAAGTGGTGGGTGAGGTTGATGTGTGTCACGTGACTCCGGTGCTCGGGCGTGTGGGCGTGTGGGCTTGTGTGCACTACGCTTGGCTCAGACTTGCTGCAACAAGGCCCAAGACTCGACCTTCAAGCTGATGATGTTAGGAGTTGGAGAGTCTAGATGAGTGTGAATTGTCGAAAATTACGGTACACATTTCTTAGAAGAAAAGTGAGAGTAGGGTTAGTTCAGCAATAATCCACATTCTTTTGAAACCGCGCTTTTGAACCCGCCCTTTAGTTGAAAGTACAGTCAGGAAAGAATTTGTACTGTGATAGTAGAAGCGCACTCGCAGACAAAACTGGAGGTCTTGCTCATTAGGAATGTGACAAAATGACCTTATCCAGCATTTTACATCATTATTTTTTTAGAACATCATCCCATCATGTCAAAAAGCGATGACTTGGTTGTCCGCTACAGAATTCTTTCACTTGAAGCTGACCTTCTTAGTAAGTTACTACAGAACCTAAACCTTTATCTTTCACGTTCTAAAGATGGTTGATGGTTCCAGAGATATCACCAAAACATAGTGAGAACCTTGAAAGAAGAAAAAACAAAAAACCGAACCCAATGTGATCTAACCCAGATTTGAAGATAATACAAATTTAAAGAAAGCAAAAAAGATGGAGGCATTTCCTAAACCAAGTCTCGGAATGAGCAAGAAACATGGAAATTTGGCCAATTAACGGCCGCAACTGCGCGGAGCACTGGGTCTTAAATTAATCACTGTAGTTAGTCGGGCACCGGCACACTTTAACAGACGAGAATCAGGCATTCAAATGAATCTGTGAAGAAATGGATATTAAAGTCTCTTTTCTCTTCTTCAACATGCCAAACGCTGCCAAACGCTGCCGCTGCCAAAAGCTCGAGTTCTTTTTTTTTTCTTCTGCTTGTTATTAATTCTCTACTGCTGATTTCTATCCTGGTTTCAACGGCCGCTCACTGCAAGTCAACGTCAACCGGTGGACGCGCACTTTTTCTGGCCCGCGCACGACCGTGTGTTGTCCTCAAGCGGGCGAGACGGTTTTTTCCAGATCTGACCAATACCAGTGAGATTCCTCGGTTTTGAAGCGGTGACATAACTGCCCTCTTGGTGCTAAACTAGCTTTTTGAGCAAGACATTCGAAAGCTGCAGACTCCCTTGCCCTGTTAGAGCTTTTTGCTATCAGAAAAACACCCCTGTTTCGTCCCAATTAGACGCCAGGCACGCACTCGTTGGTTTACCCGTGTTTTTAATACCAGTTTTTGGTAAAAACATCTGAAGTTCAGGCTGAAACAACCCTGAATCTACGCTGAATCAAGCTCGAAACTATCCCCGCCCTTCTAGCGCCTAATAGTACTGTCAAAATGGAGTTTGTCGAGGCTGAAGATATCAACGGGTTGCGTTTCGCTTGGAACTCGTTCCCTTCGACCAAAGCCGAGGCGGCAAAGATCGTTATCCCTACCGGCTTGCTTTACACGCCCCTCAAGTACAGAGAGGACTTGCCCGTGGCAGCCTACGACCCCTGTTACTGCCAGAACGCTCTGTGCAGGTCGATCTTGAACCCATACTGTTCAATCGACCCTTCCGGCTTCTGGATCTGTCCCTTATGTGACACCCGCTCGCAATTGCCGCCGCACTACCAGGGAATCACGCAGGAGAACTTGCCACTTGAGTTGAGCCCTCTTTCGTCCACTATTGAGTACATCACAGCCAAGCCAGTGAAGCAACCGCCTATTTTCCTCTTTGTTGTGGACTTGTGCCAGGACGATGACAATTTGAAGGCCTTAAAGGAGACATTGGTAATCTCCTTGTCTTACTTGCCCCCCAACGCTTTGGTTGGGTTGATCACGTACGGAACCATGGTGCAGGTGTACGATTTGAACTCTGCCACCATCAGCAAGCTGTATATCTTCAGGGGCGACAAGGACTACTCCGACAAGCAGGTTGCTGAGATGTTGAACAAACCCATGGCCGCGCAGCCAGGCCAGATGGTGCTGCCAAACTCGTTGCACCGTTTTTTCTTGCCCCTTGAAGACGTCGAGTTCCAATTAACTAATCTTTTGGAAAACTTGTCTGCTGATCCTTGGGCTGTTGCTCACGGAGACAGACCATTGCGCTGTACTGGTGCTGCAATCAACATTGCCACCACCTTGCTCGGCGCATCTTTTGCCGGCTTTGGCGCTAGAATATTCTTGTTCTCTGCTGGTCTGTGTACTTTGAACCCCGGTTTGATCGTTAGCAACAAGCTTAAGGAGCCCATCCGGTCACACTCAGACATCGACAAGGATAACGCAAAACACTACAAAAAAGCAGTGAAATTCTACGACCTGGTGGCGGCAAAGGCGGTGAAAAACTCTCACACAATTGACCTTTTCGGTGGCTGTTTGGACCAGGTGGGTTTCTTGGAGATGAAGTCTTTGTGTAGCAAGACAGGCGGAGCGTTGCTTTTGACAGATGCATTCACAACGTCGATTTTCAAGCAGTCTTTCTTGAAGTTATTCAATAAAGACTCGGAAGACTTTTTGTTGATGGGCTTCAACGCTACCTTAGACATCAAGTGCTCACGGGAATTGAAAGTAAGTGGTTTGATTGGCCATGCTTCGTCGCTTGGTGTGAAAAACAGCAGTGTTTCAGATACCGAGGTCGGCATTGGAGGCACAACACAATATCGAATTTGCTCGCTTTCACCCCAGCACACCTATGCGATTTTCTTCGACGTGGCCAACACCACGCCTTTGCCTCCAAACGCACAATCCTATATCCAATTGATCACTCACTACCAGCACTCCTCAGGAACATACAGATTGAGGGTAACCACCGTGTCGAATATGTTGACTGGAGACGAGCAGATGTTGGCACAATCTTTTGATCAGGAGGCAGCAGCGGTGTTGATGTCGAGAGTGACTCTTTTCAAGTCCGAGCAAGATGACGGTGCCGATGTCTTGAGATGGATCGATCGGATGTTAATCAAGTTGTGCCAGAAGTTCGCCGATTACAGAAAAGACATTGAAGAGTCGTTCAGATTGCATCCCCAGTTTTCGTTGTACCCACAGTTCATCTACTACTTGAGAAGATCGCAATTCTTGCAAGTGTTCAACAACTCGCCGGACGAAACCGCATTCTACAGACACATTTTGATGACGGAAGACACGAACAACTCGTTGATCATGATACAGCCAACATTGACTGCCTTTAGTCTAGAGCTAGAAGAGCCGGAGGCTGTGTTGTTGGACTCCGTTTCAATCAAGGAAGACCGTATCTTGCTTTTAGACACGTTCTTCCACATCTTGATCTACCATGGTAAGACCATTGCCCAATGGAGGAAGATGGGCTACCAAGACCAAGAAGAATACGCTGACTTCAAGAGGTTGTTGAACGATCCAAAGATCGAGGCGGGTGAACTTTTGATTGACCGGTTCCCATTGCCCAGATTTATCGATACAGAGGAGGGTGGCTCCCAGGCCAGATTCTTATACTCCAAGCTCAACCCAAGTACCTCGTACAACTCGCAGGACATTTCGGGTGGTGCTGTTGTGCTTACCGACGACGTGTCGTTGCAAGTGTTCATGTCGCACTTGCAGAAATTGGTTGTTTCTGGGTCCAACTAGGGGAATATCTCTCTTTCCTCTTTTGCTTTTACGTTTCGCTACAGTAGTGAACGGGAAGGTTGTATGAAAGTAATACAAAAGTCTTTCGAAGAGCAACACAAGGATAAACCTGATCACTGCTCCCAATGAAGGGGGCACAAGCTGATAATATGAGTTCTCTCAAATCAGTGATCATGTTATTGTAGAATAATCGATGTTATTGACAATGATTCGATCTGCAAGTCTAATTTATTACGCCTTGAGTAGTTGAGGGAGTGGGGGATGCATCTAGACGTCAGGCCATCTTTATCTATACGTTCTATTTCTTTTCCAATGTTGTACAACTCTGAATTTATCTTCGAAAGTCTCTTCAATATCAGTTCGTATGGTGTAGTGTGACATTTCTTCCCGGCTTCTTCGTGAATTTTGAACGTTACACCGAACTTTGCAAATAGCCTGGGCTACTCCATCACAGTCGACTCGAGGAATTGGCGATGCATGTGAGCTATGGCAAAATCTTGAATCAGCCGGCACTCTGAAAACTGACATTATGTCAACAAATGGCACGTGCACATAGCAAACTCTCTATTGCGAGGTTCCAGACCGAGATAGATTTTGATAACACAAGAAATATCACAAAAACAAAACAAAGGAGTCAATTTTGCTCCTCGTTATTGCTCAATTATACAGAGCCTTGTGCCAGAGTAGGGCCATTAGCCGGAGTGGCATCATATCATCTATCACGTTCACTTCATTTCTGAATAAGAGCTTAGTCTTGAGAGTAGAAATTTGTGTTTGTAGTAGGCTACGAATGAACCAATTCAGCACGACAATTGTTTTCTGAAGCGAGAGCTGAAGTCGTCAGTCTAATCTAGTTGTTTCCGAACTAACCGTTTCGCATATTGGAATAAACCTTTCGAATATTAGAATGAATTCTCGGCGCTTTTGAAACGAGTGGAAAGACTTTGATCATGAACTAATCGAGTACAGCAAGACCCAGCCATCAGGTAAGAGCTAGTCTCAAATATCACGCACGTATGACTTGAACCATTTTCTCACAATTAAACCATCGTCTTGTCGAAACTCTTCCGCCAATAGAGTATACCCAGCCAACCAAGGACACATAACGAACATGCCGAGCCAGTAGAGAAAACAGACAAACAAACATAGCAAGCCCAAGTAGGTATATGGGATCCAGCCCGACATACCTGGGGGATTCGGATTGGGGGCTGTCAAAGGCAAAACAATCAAGTATGCGGAAATCAAGATCACCAATATCGTACCTATGGCGGATGATCTTATTGGGGAGACGACTTCAGGGTACTTCTTCCTCAAGATAAAAATGCCAATTGCGCAAAGGAACACAAATATCTGTTGAGGGTAACTTTCCAAGCTCACAACATAGTTGTAGACATCTCCATCAGGAGATGCGACAATAATAAAAGTGGAAACGGCACAGCTCAAAAGAAGTGTTGGAAGTGGCGCGTCACGTGGCCAGTTGGAGGCCATGAAGCTTGAAAAGGGAAGATATCCCTCCCTAAACACTTCCTGGCTTACACGGGAGATTGTGTACAAGACAACAAAGGCATTCCCACCAGTGCTCACCGCGGAAGACATGGTAAGAAATTGACGGCCGAAACGGTATCCGAACACCTTTTCAAACAAAATTGAGCCGATAAGTTGCCCGCTGTTTGCGATGTCATCATTAGGAATGACTGCCAAGTAAGTAAAGTTGATCACAAGGTAAGTAATAGTGATCACAGAGAGAGCCACTGGACCAGCAATCTTAAGCGTCCGGACAGGGTCTTTGATCTCGTTTGTGACAGTGTGAACCGAATTCCAGCCGCTATAAGCAAAAGTCGCCTTGATCACCGCACTGGCAAACAGTGAGAAAGAGACTTCTGTTTTCACTGGGAAGAACTGGGATGGAGTCATTTGATAGTCTATCTTTGTTACCGAGTATGGAAAAACGTTCACCCAAATCCCGGTGGCCACGATAATTCCGGCAAGACCCAATTTCATGACACCAATAAAGTCTTGAACTCTGACACCGTGCTTCACACTGATCCCATGGAACGCGCACACGACGTACAATAGAGTCAATCCCGTGAGCCGTATACGAAACACGGAGGCTTCAATGTTTAAGGCATGCAAGCAATACTCACCAAAAACCAAAAGGTTCAGTATAGTAAATCCGAACATTACAGAGTATAGAGAGATCACCACGCTTGTCATCATGAATGGCTTATCATAGATAAACTCCAAAAAGGCTTTGGTGCCTCCAGATCTGGGGATCAAGGATCCTAATTCGAGGTACACGAAAAGGCCACAGAAAGCAAGAACAGAAGCCACCAACCACGAAGCTAAGAAAATGAATGGGGACCCGCCACAATCATTATACATTCCACTGGATATGGCCAAGTATCCTGATCCGAGAATTCGACTGACAAACAAGATGATTGTTGAAAAAAGCCCTAGATGGCGTCCCTGGGGTGCTTCTTCTGGCTCTTGAAGGTAGTTCAGAGCTCCAGTCTCCGATTCAAGGAGAGTTTCCGAAGACTCTGATTCCAAGTCCTTGGCAGGCACAGTAACGGGGTCATCTGAAAAGGCCAATTTCTGGTAAAGCATGAATCTACGCACCTTAGGTTACTCCCCTATTAACTTTCACGGCTGGTCACGTTCCAAAGGCCCTGGGAAAGAAAATAGGAAAAAAGGAAAAGAAGAGACCACCCAGACGTTTGAGCTGTGATGCGAAGATGAACGTCGCGGTTAACTGATCTTCAGTCCAAGCCCGTCTGAAGTTACCAAACACTGTGGCTGATAAGAAATGAGAACGCGCGATAAAAGTCGCTTCTTTCAGGGAACGAACGGGAAATTGGCCTGCACCAAGTGAGCTTTTTAATAAATGCAGAAGCTCGTCATCGATGATATAAATACACCCGTTCCTTTGGGTATGTTTAGTTGTGGTGATCTTTTGAGGATACGGAGTAGCATTTTTCTTGCTGGCAAACGACGCCTTAAAAATTTCGTGAGGGGTTCCAATTCACCACTGTTCTCACGCATACTTCAAAATAAGGAATGTTTGTTTGCAATCAAGGCATACAGATCATCGTATCCCATGAGTCGGCCTGCATCCATAGCCAACATCATATCGTAGTCTATGATTCATCTCAATAGATGGGCGATTCCACATCTTACACGGGAGATACGGGTGAAAATGAAGTCGTCATTCTCCTTCGAAATGGACCTTTTATAGTATACACTCCCACAGAGCACATTGCAAAAGTTAGCGTAGTCATTCACTGTCGACTTAGTGATTTGGTACTTGACCATTGCTGTAATGGTGATATTAGCACTAGAAATAAGTATCGATATTAGTAATTTATTAGCGAAAGTCGCATCACATCACTGGTGTCGAAGACTGCCAATACTGCTCTCTGCTCTCAGAACTGCTCTCGAAAAACTACATTTTTCCTGCACGTAACGCGCCATGTCCAATAATCAAACCACGGCTTATTATCCATTTCATCCATCAACTTTTCAATGTCCAATCCTGAAAAACTTAGTGCAGGTATGTAAAAATCAATTGGAAGCCCAGAATATTTCTTGTCAACGTAAACCCACAGGCGTGAGTTGAGTTCAAACGGCCTGTAATTCGGAAATGGCCACTCTCACCCAACTTGTCTCTGAAACCATCACTTTCGCTTTCTTCTCACTAACATTGCAGACGAAATAGCGCTTTATGACCGGCAGATCCGCCTCTGGGGCACGGAAACACAGCTCCGGTTGCGGTCGGCCAAGATCTTGGTGATCCGGCTTGGGGCCATCGGAACAGAAACAGTCAAAAACTTGGTTCTTGGAGGCATCAATTCGATCGAGATTCTCGACGACTCGGTGATCAAAGAGGAGGATTTTGCCGCACAGTTCTTTTTGCCCAACGACGACTCTATCATAGGGCAAACCAAGCTTCCCCACGTGATTTCGTCCATCACAGAGCTCAACACACGCGTTAGACTTCTGACCAATACCAGCAATCTTATGGACTTGGGCTTTGAGTACTTCAAGCAGTTTGACTTGGTGATTGCCACGGAGCTTGACAAAAAGGAGCTTTTGCTCGTCAATGAAATCACGCGTGACCTCAAGATCCCGTTGTATGCGGCGGGTCTCCACGGGTCTTTTGGATATATTCTCACGGATTTGATTGAACACGAGTCGGTGAAGGATTACGACAGGGGTAACCAGAGCCGTACGGCAGGCACCGCCATCAACGGCGTCAAGGAGATCACAAAAGTCGAATTTCTAGAGAAGGAAAACAAGGAGCGTGTCACTGTGGTGGATCGGTACGTACCGTTGGCGGAGATTTTCACCTCCACCAAGCTAACCGCCCAATTGAACAAGCGACAACTCAGACGGCTCTCGGGCGCGTTGCCCTTGGTATTATCTTTGTTCGAGGTGGCCCGGCCAGCGGACGTGAACGACGAGGTCGATAAGACACAATTGCTCGAAGTTGTGAAACGCGTTTGCCAGCGCTACCTGCTTCCGGAGACCACAGTCAGCGACGAGTATTTGCTGGCGTTTGCAAGCCAGGCGTACACGGAGTTTGCCGCATCGGCGGCGATTTTGGGCGGAGTCTTGGCCCAGGACGTGATCCAGTATTTTGGCAGAAAGGACAGTCCCATCAACAACTGCTTGATATTCGACAGTATCCGGTCGGAGTTGCCTATCTTTTATCTCTGAAAAGGCTTGTTTAGTGATTGGTGATTTGCGCTGTGCTCAGCGGGTACCAGGAGTCAAGCCTCGGCCCTTTCCCTTTTTCAAATGCGACGTTTCCTTCAAGTAGGCTAAGGTGTTTGCAAATTTGGCCTTTGCTTCGTCGTGGTCTCGCTCCGCCTCTTGGATACGCTCGAGCATGGCCCGTCTTTGCTCTTGGAAGTCGGCCTCCGCTTGGTTGTTTTTCTCTGTTTGTGTCTCAAGTTGGCCCTGTAACTCCTGGATTTCGTGCTGGGCGGCCTCAATCTGAGCCTGTGTTTGCGATATTGCCTCGGTACAATTGGCCACCTCCTGCTTCATATATGCCTTTTCGTCGCCCTTGACCTTAAACTTCTGGACAAGCGCCTTGACGTCGTGCTGCAAGTCCCAGATCCTGAGCTGGCGTTTGATGAATTCGGCATGTATCGGCTCACGCAGAAAGTCGGGGTCCTGAGCCATTTGGGCCATCTGGGCCTTGAGCCGCTTCTGTGTTGTCGCCAATTCCTCGTTCTCCAGAGTGCGTTTCGCCAACTTCTTTTGCGTTACTTCAAGCCTTTGCTCGGAATGGTCCACGTCCTCCATAATCAGAGCCAAGGCCTTCTTGATCTCGTCAAGCCGCCGGCCAAAAGACCTTTGCTTTTCCGGCCGGTTGAACGCGTTATACAGGTCGTACTCCTCCTTCAATAGCGCCAATTCCATGTAGTTCACGTTGAGCTGAGACACGAGTAGATGCGTAAGAATCGGGTCGTCGCCTGTCTTTTTGGAAGGCAGTGCGTGGTGGTTATGAATCCCGCTAAGCGTGTTATAGTCGTTGCGGAGCGGGTTTGTCACGTAATCCAGCTGAAGACGTTTGGTCTCATAGTACGTTTTTCTTTTCGGAGCAGACGCCACATGGCCTGAGTCCGATGAGTCATACGGCGTATAATGGTACACCACCTCGGTCAAAAGGCTCCGTTCGACGTCCGAAGGCAGGAAACTAGGGATTTTGCTGAGCTCGGGCAAAGGCCACGCCGGAAAAGAAAGCGACTCGTCGCTCAAGGCCTGGTCGAAAAACGTCTGCGACAAGTAGCTGAGATTCTGGTTGTAAATAGGGTACAAGTCCGGGGGCAAGTTGCCGATGCGGTCTCTCAAACACACAATGGAGGATATGAGCTTGTAGAGGTACGATTTGTCTGCTTTCTGGTGTTCGTAGTACACGAGGCAATGCTCGATGGAATACATGGGCACAAGTTTAATGATCGCGGCAGGGGGTTGTTCCAGCGCCCGATTCTGGCAGCGCAAACCATCCAAAAACTCCAGTTTAGTGTCGACACTGCCGTCCATAGCAATAAACACGTCAAATCTGGTGTTTTTGAGGTTCAAATCCTGCCGCGTAATGGCCCCATCACTCGGAATTAAGTGTATGTACGTGGTGGGTGGATCTTTGGCGCCCACCTTGGCAGACTTCGCCAGGTCCTTCTTGACATTGTTCCCGACATACCGCAAGATGGTTTTAGGCCCAGTACACCCTAGAAGAAGCGCCTCAGTCAAGTCAAACATACGGTTCTCGTTGCTCAAGACAACAGCAACGTGTTTCGGGCCGTTTTTCGATCGGTTTGCCACAACAACATTGCAGAGGTTCTTGAGAACGCTGAACTTGCCACTGGTTTCCGCTAGCTTGGCCGGAAGCTCCTTCATCCCGAGCGACTTGGGCATATAGTGCCTGATTAAAAGATACGGGTGTGTGGCCACTAGCAGGCAGTTTTCAACACAGATTTGGAGTGATTTTGTGATGAGTTCCGTAGTATCATCGGTCTCACAATACTTGAGGATGTCTGGATAGTGGAGCGACACAATTTGGTCGGTAAGCTCCTTCTGGAACTCGTACATTGGCGTAGCCAAGTTGTACTCACCTGAGGTGTTGATCTCATTTAAATGTAACGCCACGATTGGCGGCTCGGGCGTGCCGTCAAGAATACTAAATAAGTCCATTTTTGGAAAGTCCGGCTGATTTAGAGCTTGATCAGTGGTTCTGGAGCGACTATACCGCCAGTAATCGTGCTTCTGTTTCAGGCTGAAAAGCTGACGTGAATTAACGATAGCTCTTGATTGCGCACTTATGGTGTAAACGAGGTGCGACGGTTTAGCTGGTGCAGCTGCAAAATCGCGAAATCGCTGGAGAGAGCAGATATCAGCGATTAATTGATGTGACAGGTTAAAGTAATCTAAGTTTTTGAAAAGGGGTTGTGAGATTTGAAGGAGAGGAGATTTATTACTGTTTTCAGCGAGTTTTGGATGAATCCTGCTGAGTTTGAAGTGACTAAGCTGTTCACAATGTTTCACCGCATGGATGGGTCAAAAAGGCTATATAGTATAACCAGTAGATTTGGTGTTTAAGATACTAGTAACAAAACATAGATGAGTTCCTCGTGTCCCGCCCACATTTTTGAGAGAGTTTCGATAGTATAAAGATTTATTCAAGGCAACTACTGATTAGCAGAAACGCATCATAATTACCGTGAGTCAGCCACTAGTTCTTAAACTCTGTTGCCTAGTCACTTGTTATTCTTCACGGCCATCTCAACAGGGGAAACAATTCTTCTTTTCTCCGCACCATTGTTCTTTTCTCCGTATCATTGTTCTTTTATCCATCTTTTTGCATCCCTGCTTCAAGTGGGCCATATTTCAATCACCAACCATCCAATTGGCTCATTATTCGTTCCACTGGAAAAGCAGTATGTTGTCCCTACCAGTTCCAGCTGGTTAGCCTCGGGTCATCTGTAAGCCAGTGTTGTTCTTTGATCTTTCTCGCCAACCAGCAAAAAAATAGAGGCCCGTGAAAGTAAGCAGTTCAGACTGTTTCACTTCTGTGAAGAACAATCATTACTGCTTCTATACTTGACGAGTATATGGGTTGTCATGTCTTACGATGACGACAATCACACGAGCAGAAGTGCCCGGAAACTCGCTGGAAGAAGTGTTTGACTGACCTTGTGGAGAAGACCATTTTTCGTCTGTGCATCAGTCAACGAGTACAAGTAGTCGGGAAAGATGCTCCCTGTAAAAGTCGAAATTCTTGTACTTGATGATCTTCTTGGGCGGTCCTTCAAGAATTATCTTCTTCAGAGAGGAAACGTTGGCTCGTCGTTCATCTCGTCGATCGAGTGCAAAATAGAATGATTGGTGGAGACGATGGCGTAGATTGAGCACGCTTCTCAACATTTGTCTTTCCGTACGCACGTGTAACTCCTTTGGAACTGTCAATTCCATGCCCTCTTCGAGATTCGGAGTGAGCCTCGGCATCCGAAACATCATCTGAAAGATGTTGTTCACTTGGAGATAAGTTAGCTGGCTTTTATCTGATTAGCGAATCCCCACCTTGGTACTCCCACGACCGCAACGTCCGGTCCCAGCCACAGCTGACTATTTCTTCTCCATTTGCGCTGATATCACAGCTCAGCACACGGTCAGTATGGCCCTCCAAGGTCTTAATGTGCACCCAGTTATCTGAAGACCACACCTTCACCGTGTTGTCGTAGGCGCTGGTGATAAGACACGTGCCCGCGACATCCAAAAGCTCTGGATTCTCGTCATTTTCATCGGCCACGGGGTTCGAGAGACGGCTGGGTACACCTGGAGCGGCTCCCTGAAGGAACCTTACGTCACTGACCACACGCGTATGAGCCGGAATTGAAAAAAGCTCGCCACCCTGGCGGCCCTTGCGGAGGTCCCAGATCTTGACGGAATTGTCACCGCTTCCCGTGGCCAAATGATGGCCGTTGGGAGCAAAATCCATGGCATATATGCCTTTGACGTGGCCCTGGAATGCGGCCACGCTTCTGCCGGAGCGCAAGTCCCACAAGAGACAAACGGCGTCGAGGCCACCTGTGGCCACAAGCCCACCGTCGGGATGAAACGCCACCAGGTACACCTCGCTGGCATGGCCCTCCTGCTCCATAAGCTCCGTTTCTGGTTCGCGCACGTCCCATAATTTCCACACCTGGTCGTAGCCTGTCGACACGTACCAGTCGCCACTTGGGTGGAAACCGACCTGGGCTATGCGCTTGCTGTGGGCATTCGGCACGGAAGATATTGGAGCTAGCTCGAGAGGGTGGTTGGTGGGTGTTTCTCTGTTTTCGGCATTTTGGGAATTCCCTCCGTTCTTGCCATTTCCTCCTTTTGCTCCATTTACGCCACTCTGTCCACTTTTTCCACTCTTGACGTTTCCACTTCCGTCCAAAACGCGCTTTGCGCCACTGGCCATGGAACTATCTCCAGTTCTCCACACATTAAGCCTTCCTTCAGCTCCCCCAGACACCAAAAGAGTCTCGTCCGTGGGACTCCATGCGACAGTGGCCATTTCCGTGTGAAACCCCGTGCCCAGGCGCTGGCGCTCCGTGTAAAACCCCGTCAGATCCTTTTGCAACACGTAAAAAGTCCCGTCCCACGAGCTACACGCCACCTGGGTGTCGGTGCAGTTGTAACGCACCCTGCTGAGCATACGCTGGTTTCCCGTCATGGTATAGGAGCCCTGGAGCTCGTACCGCTGTAGGCGCCCAGCAATTTGACGTCTGTGTTTGAGCATCTTAGTGAAGTCTAACGCTGCTGCCTGGGCCTTCTGGCGTGCTACGCGGGTGCTGGCTTTGTGCACCGAATGCTTTAGAATTTGGGTACGAATAGAGGTAAGAATCTCTCGTCCTGGCGTGTAAAACTCGTCGTCACTTTCATCACTTTGGTCGGAAAGATCGTGGCCACGTCCATCTTCATGTATGTTTTGCTGGCTTTTCTCATGTCGAGCCGCCTCCAATCGTAGCCGTCTCTCCAGTGGGCCCTCTCCAGTATAAGTAGCTGGCTGGCCCAATCGGCGGAGCTCTAGTTGCACGTGCACATCATCATGCAACAGGCTGTCCAGGGCGTGACCGCCACCGTGACCACCACCGTGACCACCACCGTGACCGTGAGCTTTTTCTCCGGATTCTGTGTTCTTTTTCGGATCATTGATCACTGGCGCAAACTGAAAAGACATGTAAACACGAAGATTGGTCTTTTACAGTCAACGCAATTTCCAAGCTAATGGGCCGAATACTAAGCTGGGGCTGGACGCGCGCTGCCGCGAACAACGATACTGCCGAAGCCACCAATTTTGGACGTGTTTTATTTTTTCCTTTTTTCCTTTCTTTGATGTTTTTGATTTGAACTTTAGCGTTTTTTCTAGGTAAATTTCGTATTTTGTTTTGCCTTGTCTTGTTATACTTGACATTTCCAGGTGCTAGTGCTAATGTCGTAGGTAGAATTAGAGCAACTTGCTGAGAATGTAGAAGTGTCTTCCGCAATGGTCGCCAAGTTGATAGACTTTTGAATTGTAGTTTGCGAAGGTAGCAATTTTGTTGACGTTGCTCGGAGACTTAAGCAATCTCTGCTAAACTACACTGCAATACACTATAATACACTATAATTCACTACAATACGATGTAACTTGCTGCAGTAAAAAACACTACAATATACTGCAATATACTGCAATACAGTGTAATTCACTATAATACACTAGTAGCGCACTACGCGTGGAGCCACCCACAATCCGGGCCACCAAAACGCGTCACGCGTCCATCCTCTAATTTCAAACTCGATTTAATAGCAAAAAACACTAAGTCTATATAAAAAAAGATCAACCAGTCTTTTCAGGACATGTCCTTCTTGTATGTCCCGAAATTCCACATCCTCTACATGAATATGGACCGCGTTTTCGCCTCGGAGATCCATCATTTGCCTGAACGCTCAATTCATCGTTTTGATGTTCAAGGACTTCTGGAATACGAGAGAAAATGTCTTCGACCTCCTCGACCGAAAGGTCACTTTCCAAAATGTATTCTCTTCTGGGCCTTGCCTTTTTTTTTTTTTTTTTGTAACATGTTGGCTACGCGTGCCCTCGTCACTTCGTTCGAGAGAACGATTGCAGATTCCAAAAACTTGTGCGCGAATTCGGCGTATTTTTTGAAAATCAATTTCAAAGGGCTTTTCGGGCCGGATTTGACTTGCGTGAGCCAATGATTAGCATCAGATGCTAGCCTCATCAATTGATCATGCTTTGATGGTGTTCTGGGCCCTTCTTGTGAGCCTTCTGGAGTGACCTCTTCAGTGCCTTGTTCACGCTCGGTTGTCGATTTGCGAATGTTAAAAGGAAGCTTCGAAAGCACATGATTGCGGTTGGGAGGAAATAATCCGGCAGTTCTATAGGCACTTTCAATATTGTCTGCCCTAAATGCCTGGATTCTGGCTTTAGGGTATGCATCAATGAACTCAACCTTGTCAATACTATTGACCCCCAAATCTATCTTCTCATTTATCACATTTCTGTATGCCCGTTTCAAGACGGAAAAGAAAACAAGGTCAAGCGGCTGAAGGCGATGAGAGGCATGCGCAGGCATACACTGAACCTTTATACGATTTTCTTTACAAAGCTCCATGAAACGTTCTGTCAAGTGACTGCCATGGCCATCAAGGAGTAAGAGACGATAAATCCCCCTAGTATTCTCTGTTGAAGGGATGAAAACCTTTTCGAGCCAGCTGAGCGCCATTTCGTTATTTGTCCATCCATTTTCAGAGACACCTATTCGCCATTTGGGTGGTAGGTTCTTGTACCAATCTCTTTGCAACCGCGCCCCTTTCATAATGATGAATGGAGGAAGTGCGAAACCAGCAGCACTAATACATTCAATTGCAGTCACCCACTCACGGTTTCCGGGCTGAGTAAAAACTAGATCTTCACAAAATTCAGTTCCAGTTATAACTTTAGTATTCGATAAAATCCCCATTGCGAATCCAGTCTCATCAACGTTGTAAACATCGCGCTTGTCAATGCCAAATTCCGAGATGGTGTTTTCCACACGATCAAACCAATCATCGAATTTTTCTGGCGTCTCAGAGGCAGCCCGAATATAGTCACGAGGTCTAGCAATCTTCGTCATAAGATTAGGATTTCGGTTCAAGTATCTTGATAGCCAATTATTCCCGATTGTGAGCGGGGGCGTCGATCCACGGCCCGCGAGTATTGAATTAGCCATTTTTCGAACTTTCAGATGCTGTGGAGGCAAACCAATACGGTTTAGGTAAAGTATCCATTTCCTCAACGAATCCTCCTCTGTTGGTGTCATCAAATGGTTGTTTTGACTAGCTTGAAGCCTGCTTTGTCGTCCGTTCATTCTTGCCTGTAACGTGCTGCGGGGCACCTGAAAGCGCCTTGCTAAATCACGAACAGATAGTGTTGGATCCTTTTTTTTTCTTCTATTGCTAAAAGAATAAGACTCTCTTGTTCAGCTAGATTTCTAGGGATCGGTTCTGTCATTGGTGCCATAAAATTAAGTTTTTGAGTTTGTTGTTCGGAAAACATAACGCGTGACGCGTTTTGGTGGCCCGGATTGTGGGTGGCTCCACGCGTAGTGCGCTACTTACAATACACTATAATACACTGCAATACACTATAATACACTATAATACACTACAATACACTACAATACACTATAATACACTATAATACACTATAATACACTATGATACACTATAATACACTATAATACACTATAATACACTATGATACACTATAATACACTATAATACACTATGATACACTATAATACACTATGATACACTGCAATACACTACAATATACTACAATACACTATAATACACTATGATACACTATAATACACTATAATACACTTTAAAACACTGCAATACACTTTAAAACACTGCAATACACTTTAAAACACTGCAATCACTCATAGAAGTTCTCAAGGTATTCTAATTTTGCTAGACACTGTGGGCCATACATGTAAGTATAAGGTGCTGGTCACGGAGATCCATTCTTAACTATTTGCAAGATTATCCCCCCTCGCTGCCTCATTTCCCTTTGCTTTCTTCAGCTACAAAATGGAGAAAACGCTAACCTGTCCACTGCACCGACTTTAGGCCTCTTTTATCTACTTAACTAAGGCGCACATGGACTGCAAGTCTTCAGCTTTAGTAAAGGTGTGTCTTTTTGCTGGACCCAGAAACTCAGAACCTTTTGGCAGTTTGGCTGCACGTTTCTTCATCATTCCTCCTAATCTCAACTTGACCTTGAACTTCTTATACTTGACCAGCTGGGCCATACCCTTAAAGTGCTGTTCAAGCCTCAAGTCTTTCAACGTCTCAAGGTCCAGACACGACTCTAGTGCTTCCATGAGCGAGTCTCTAGAAATGGCGAGATTCTCTTCCTGGAGCTTATCAAGGAGTACTTTACTGATAATTTCCAACTTATCGTCACGAGCCATTTCCTCTGCATTTTTGCAAATAACGGCAGCAGCTCGTTGTTTTGAGTGTGGGCTGATCTTCTGATGGAAAAACTGCCGAAACTGATCCAACGATATAGATTCAAGAATATCGGTTTCGAGTCTCTCTTCACACGCCTTGGCCCCGAAATTGTACGTCCTGTTGATGATTTGCTCGACGCTGCTCCAGTGCATTCGATGCTCGTCGGACTCGTTTTCTTCGCTGGACCCGTTCACTGGTTGGAGACTATAAAAGAGATTGGAGGTGACAGCTTCGTCGCCTGGAGGCTCCTTGGCCTTCTCCAACAATGCCGACACGATTTTCCCAAACTGTACGGCGGAAAGACTAGCTACAATGTCATCCAAGCCCTCGAGAAACTCCTCGATTTGCAGTGCAAGGTAGTTACAATCATGCTGTCCAGAGGGAATGGTGATGTGTATCCCATACGTCTTCTTAAACATTCTCATGCCAGAAAACACGCCATATGCCAAGTTTTGCTTGACACGCAACTCTTCCACGGCATAGGTAGAAATCACCAGCTCCGCCAACTTGGCCATTGCGTACTGGTGGAGATCACTGCGGTTTCCCATTTGCAAGTAAAAGAATACAACTGCAACTGGGTCACCAGGTGGACAGGCTAAGTCAAGAGAGTAGCATGTACCTTGAGGTAAGAGGTAACTAGATTCTGGGTGTGGCGGAAGTGGCCCTGGTGGTCCTGGTTTCCCTACTTTCTCCATCTGACACTGCTGTTGGATACTTGCTAACTTGGCATCGTTAGTGTCACCCGAAACAAGAACAGACGTCATCGTGCCACAATTCAACATTTGTCGTGCTATTGTCGCCATGGCTTCGGGATCTAAGAGCTCCAAAGCATTGATGCGTTCAGTGGGCGAAACCAACCCTTCATCAAAAAGAACGCTAGCCAGAACAAAGACAAGCTTGACCCCTCGAGCACTGGCATAGTCCTGGTAGGTTCGTCGGAGGAGCACACGTGCCCGCTTCATCTCTCGGTACAGACAAGTGTGTACCGACGCAAAACACGAGGAAAGCTCATGAAATATGATTATCAACACGTGGCCCACAAGACCCGATGGTCCGCTCACGTTGGCCATGAGCGAAGGCTCACCGTTGACGTTGACATAAAGTCCCCAAGCGCAACCCAAGGCCTCAAGATTATACAACAAAAACTGTAGCCGTTCACCAATGATCGAGGCAATGATCTCTAGGGCCACCAATGACTCGGCAGTGGCAGAAACACCGCGGTACTTCATGTGTGCTGTCACCTCTAGTTCCTTGGACGTGTCTGTTTTGTGGGCCCATATCTGAAGGTCCTTCTCGTTACACCAGAGCTTTGGAACCTCGTCTTTGGGTTGCAAATCACGATGTTTGGCAGTAGCTTTCACGGGTGGGGGCTCGAGCAACTGTGGAATTGCATATTCAAGTGGGCCAATAGGACGAGCAATGTGGAACAGGCCGGGGCTAGTGATATTGCTGTTGCTGTTGCTGTTGAGGCCAATGATGCTGTTGATACCAGTCATGCTGTTGGATTTAGTAATGGCGTCTGTTTTCAGGAAAAGGGTAAAGTCGTAGTGAAACTTACAGTAATCAAATCCAAAATATTCATCCTTTACGGTCTCCATGGCCGTATCTGAAAAATTCAGCAAGGCCACAGGCAGCATGGCCATGATCTGCAAGAGAAGCCTGTTTCTGCACAAGAATTTGCGGATGAGTGATTTTACCATTGCAGGCAGTGGCTTCGATGTGTTACTGAACTCTTCCGTGTGACCCTTTACTGCTAGGTGAGTTTTTGTTCTATGGGCCTGTAGAAACTCTGAATAGGCCACGATTTCATCGAGCGCAGATGCCGGAGGCTTGCGGGCTTGGAACTGGATCTGCTCCACTGTCGAGTACTCTTCCAACACAGCGTGCAATTCAGAGTCAGGTATATCCACAAGAGGACCCTCAAGAAAAGCTAGCACCATGGCCACCATGGCCGGCAACCGGGCCATACCGTGATTTGTGGCCTCGATGTCAATGAACAACATGGTGGTGCCCTGGCAGAGGTCCTGTGTATGCACGAACACGTTTTCAGCCACCTGAGCGGTGGTCTTGAGGTGGTAGCAGAGCGAGCGCATGGACTCGTTGCCAATTATACTGCAGAGCTTGGCGAGGAGATTGGAGGGCATGGCCTCGTGGTCTTGGAACAATGGAAAACACAACCTCACACGACAAGACTCACCGCGGATGAACATCACATTGGCACTTGTCTGATCAAAAACGTTGCCATGATCTCCCACTGTGAACAGCTTTCCCAGATCATGATCTGTTTGGGTCTCGGAAAAACTGGAAAAGGCCACTTTTTTCAAGTGGTTGATGGACTGTGGGCCCTTGAGAACAAGCACCATGTTGCGAGGCAGGAAGTTTTGTGAGTAGTAGGACTCCATCTCTGACTTGAGTGTTTTTGTGCCCACCCCAGAAAGTGTGGAGGCGTTTCCTGTGCTAAAGCGGCTGAATGGGTGACTCCTTATAGCTAACAAACGGAGACCATGCCACAAGATCTTGTCGGTGTTGGCCACGTTAAGTGCGTGCTCTTCGTGTACCGCTCTGATCTCGGCGGCTACCGAAGCAGACGAAACCTTAAGCTTGGAAAAGTAGCCGGCAAACATAGGAAGCACACGGTCGAGAATAAAGCTAGGCTTGCTAGTGCCAGCCTCGTGCTCGGCAAATGACGAAACCTCAAACGCAAAAGACGTCTGGTCGCTGCCGGTATAGGCGTTCATGTTGCCACCACAGCTGGATACAAGCTGGCGAAGACGTGCCTGGGATCCACCCAGAACTACCAAGTGTTCGCACAAATGGGCCAATCCATGAATCTCGTCAGGGTCATTGAAAGACCCACACCCAACTGTCATTGCTGCCGCGGCCATGTGCGAGGAAATGTCACTTATCAAAAGGCAGCGGAGGCCTGAGGGAAAGTCCACCATTTCATGTTGCCGGTGTGAATACGAGTGTGGAACTTCCATGCATGGATCCCATGACCTGAAATCAAGGACCGAAGGCATGTGTTTGGTTGGGAGGGCGGAATTTGGGGTGGATTGGTGGAATTTGGCTCAACTTAAGTTTTCTGACAGAAACAGATTCCGTCTCATTGGGTACGAGAGTTCGAGACTCTTGTTGGTCACCGCCAGATGCTGAAAACACGGGCTTGAGGCTTGTTTCGTATATTTGATCCGTGCGCTTGATGAGATGGTCCTGCCGCTTTGGGCGTGGGTGCAAATTGTGCCGCAATCTTGCCTAATCGGATTGCGACAATGGGCATGTGGGGCACCGGTGTCGTGTCAAAGCGCACGAAACAACTCTGGGATAAGGCTGACTGGTTGAAGATAAATATAGAGAAAGCATCAGTATTGTTTAGATTATGTTTGGTTTGTGAAAGGTGTGGGATCCGTTTTGATCTATTCTGGGTTGGTTTTGTCTCGCTTTTTTTTTTTTTTGTTTCGTTTTTCTTCTTTGTTTTCTTCTTTGTTTCGTTTTTCTTCTTTTCTTCGTTTTCCACAACACCATCTATGAAGGTGTTACTTACTCTTTCGGATTCAATAGAGCCCCTCGCAACCAAAACGTTTTGATATAATTATATAATTGCTTTCTTAACTACTAGGAGAGACAAGGGACATGATTGAAAGAGATTTATAAGATGTGGACTAATCGATAATATTAAGGAAAAGCTGCCAGTTCAAACCCCAGCTATTTCAGGCACTTAAAAGCTTGGATTATGGCAAAACGTTCTTTGAAAGGATATTGAAGCAACAATGTTGAGATACTAGTCGCCAATTTTCTCTATTAGTCGTCGGTCCAGAGCATTAACAAATAATCTGCTTGTGCGGGAGACATGCGAGAAGATAAGGTGGACCATCGAAGAAGAGAAAAATCTGCCACAGATTTTTTCCTAGTCTTTCAGGGTGCCTAACTTGATCGGCCCATAGATCGCCACACCAAATAGACGATCTCGATCTGAACACAGAAACCTCTAAAAACCTTGGCTTTTCTGATGGGCATTCTACTTTTTGAAGTCCCTGACTAAAGGTGAGTCACGTGATCTCACCCGCCCGCTATCACGTGATGCAAAGAAGCGCGCGTCACGTGCCTCCCTAGAGTCTGTCATTTCGATAAGCCAGAAAGCACACCATGCACACAAATACAAGCAGCGCATAAACGAACAAAAAATACTAGAAACGAAAAAATCAGTATGTCCTGTCTGCATCCGTAAATCACAGTCATAAGCAATGAACACCATCACTACACTACCCCAAGTCGGCCGCCAGTGAAGAAAGAAAAAGAAAAAAAAAAAAAAAAGAAAGAAAAGTCATTATGCCTGCAGATAGAGCCGAAAAAGAAACTGGCCTTGGTATGCCCAGTCCTGCACCCTGCGCCACCAAACATCATGCACAGGCGCCGCTCCCTCCCCCAACTTTATTGATAAAGACGCCTACTTATCGTTGCTTCCATTTAAGTTGGTCTGTTCCACGCTTAAACACCCTTTATTTTATGATACGTGACTGTTTGTCAACCCGCTTCGGACGAAAAACGTTAATCCTTTGAGTCAGAACCGCTTTGACCCCCAAATTTGACCTCTTCAAGATTGTCACAGCAAGCCACCCTAGTACTTAAGTGGTGCGTTCAAAATCTCGATAAAACCCCTTGCAAGCTGCACAAAACACCCCATTTTTACCCCTGTTAAGAACTCCTTGCCATGGCGAATCCGTACGCTTACAATAGCACCTACCATCAATACTCGCCTCCATCCAACGAGGCTCATTTGAACGGTGGGTCGCCCATTTTCCATAACTTGCAATATTCGCCAGGAAACGCCCCGACGTTATCGTCGCTGTCGTCATCAACGACGCTGTCTCACAGTTCCAACTACTCGCTACACAACCCACGGTTGCGCTACTACTTGCTGAAACTGTTTGATGCAGAAGACGACCTTGAATTCTGTCCTGAGATCCCGGATATGCCTGGAACCAGCCCTACAATCAAGAAATTTAACCCATATACTGCGTCAGTGTTTTCCCCTACTAGCGCTGGCGCCGAGGCAGTGACACTGCAGCCAACAAGCGTACAAAGCACACGGGTGCACACACCAAGGGCGAAAAAAGCCATTGAAATCGTGAATCCGCACACTAAAGTGCGGGTAGAGTCGCCCTCGTTGGCCAAACAGGGCTAGCGCTGGTATCCCTGGCTTTTGAGTGATGTTTGATCGTTGACCGAGTTGTATTTTAGCACCATAGACCTTCCCTTTAGAGGCCGGCCCTGCTGTGCAAGGCCCGCTGCCCCTGTAAAGAAAATAAGAAACACCAATACATATACATTTGAGAGGACGGGTTTGACCTTTGTTAGTGGTGGGTCCGTGAAGTTGTTGGATACTGTTTTTAGGTTTTAGGTGTACTCCATGAGACCAAACCCCATGGATATAGCTCAAGTAGGTATCCCGAGTGATTTATCGGAAAGAAGAGGTTGCTAACGGTCTGTTTAGGTTTGCGTTGATGATGCCTGAAAGATAGTCTTTAGAATTCTGTATATCTCCGCATGGTGTAATTCCGTAAATTCCGTAGGCTCGACTCGACCTTCCGCATCCGGTAGCGCACCAGCCCAATCGGCGATGCAATTTTGGGTGGGATTTGCCAACGTCAAACAAACACTTTAAAAAACTAAGTGAATGATATCCGAATATCCCAAAACTAACTTTGAATAGTGACGACCCAAATGCCCGCCCTTCCCCCCACAAATCTCTGTTGTTCTGGTTTATTGTCGTGCTTTTAGCTTTTTCCTCATAAAATTCCAGCCAGCACCTGCCCTACGCACTCGCACTAGCATGCCAGTATCGACCAAGTAGAAACGAACGATTTCTGTTTTCCAGAAGATCAACAATTGAAGGATAGATTTTTGGGCATGTAAGGGATTTGTTGATGTTTGAAAAGGTGCCTTGCCTTGTTTGAGCTCAGTTCTGGAGAGCTTCATATTTTTCCGTTAGCAAAAAGAGATTGCAAAATTAGAGGTTTTCGCATATCTTATTCTCAAAGCTTCTTGTTTGAGTCAATTTTTAAGAAGTTCCATAAAATTGAAACCAAACTTTTAACAGTGAAAAAAGAACTTTATTAGAAATAAGACCATTCAAGAGTTCTTAAAACGCCAGGGGTTAAAAGTAAGCACATGTCACTCTTTAGTAAGCTGTTGGAGGGGTTTTTTCTATAGAGTTTTATCGTGTTTGGTGGGAGTAGGCTGAGCGAGCTCAGACAGAGTTTTATCGTCATCGTTTTAATAAGATATACCAATCAGAAAAAACAAAAATGAACAAAACACAGATAGAAGAGGCTAGTTGCAAAAAGAACTGTGGAGGTTTCTGTCGAACGAAGTTCAGTTGAGGAGCACCTTTTCTGAAGCCAGAACTTCTAAATTGGTCCTCGGAAATGACCAAAAATCTTTGAGCACATATACAAAACCAGCTTGTCCTCCACCCATGTCAGAATTTCATTCTCACGCCAATCTTCTGTTACAATATCACATAAATCGCTTCATTTCGTGTTCACATCAATCAATGACTTTTGCAAGTAACGAATCAAACGGAACTTAGTATCGACGTTGATTGGACCCCCACTCTCATCACCCGCTCAACGCCGCCCATGCAGCGGAAATGCAGTCCGATAACGCTACTGTCCTTATCCTCCCCCGCGACATGGACGGGTGGGTTTGGCCTACAAGATTGGCCGAACGTTAAGTGCAGAATATTAAGCGCGAGATCGCTTCCACTATCCGGATTAGGAAGGTCGATCACGGCATTATACTGGTGGACCGCTTTCTGGTGCTTGGCTCGTGATAATTTTGCAGTATAAGTAGGCTTGTCCGCCTTCTGGGGGATTTTTTTTCATTTCAAGATTTCCATCACTTTTTTCCTTTTGTTCCAGACGCAATGTCCATCCACCCTTTTGATTCCGCTACAGATGCCGAAATCAGAACGGCTGCCAAGTTGGTTAAAGATGCATACCCAGCTTCTGCCAATGTTCACTTTGTGCAAATCGACAGATTGGACCCTCCCAAGCAAGATATGATCAGATATTTGGAAGCAGAGAGACACGGTGGGCCACTTCCCAACATTTCTAGGGTGTTTTATTGCTACTACTACACCAACACCTTGGACTTCAACAAGGCCCTTGTTAACGTATCTGTTGGCCATATTGTCACCAAGACCCAGTTACCTTTAGGAACCGTGGGCCCCTTCTTACCCGAGGACGTGATGGATTGGGAGGAGACGTGTAATAACCACCCAGCTGTATTGGCTGAGATCGAGAAGTTGAAGTTGCCACCAGGCTACGGCATCAGAAACGACCCTTGGATCTATGCCACCGACGACCCAAACGAGAAGAGACCCTTGGTTCAGTTTTTCATGTACGTGTTGGCCAACAAGGGCCACTCCGAGTCCAACCACTACTCTTTGCCCTTGAAGTTTTCGCCAGTGTTTGAGGCGCAAACCAAGAAATTCATCAGAATGGACTACTTGCCCGGTGGCTTTGACGAGACGATCACTCCTACACTTCCATGGCAAGAGGTGAAAGGAGTCGAATACCATCCGGAATTGAATGGCGAAACCGTTTATAGAGAACCAAAACCATTGTTGGTTCAACAGCCTGAGGGTCCATCCTTCACCACCGAGGGCTCTAAAGTCAAATGGCTTGGATGGGAGTTCCGTGTTGCAGTGACTGCGAGAGAAGGTGTGGCACTTTATGATGGCTGGTTCAAGGGAAGACAGGTGTTTTACAGAATCGCCTTGTCTGAAATGACTGTTCCTTACGGTGATCCAAGAGCACCCTACCATAGAAAACAAGCCTTTGACTTGGGTGACTGTGGCTTTGGTATTAACGGTAATCCGTTGAAATTGGGATGTGACTGTCTCGGAAGCATTAAATACATTGACGGCAGAATGATCAACTCCAAAGGCGAACCAGAACTTTTGGCAAACACAGTATGCATGCACGAACAAGATGCGGGTATCTTGTACAAGCATCTCAACTATAGAACTGCAAATGCTGTTGTGGCTAGAAAGCGTGAGTTCGTGGTTCAGACGATTGCCACTGTTGCCAACTATGAGTATATTTTGAACTTTAAGTTCACAAATGACGGGATTGTTGACATTGAAACCAGAGCCACTGGTATCTTGTCGACCATGCCTATTGACGAGAACGTCTCTGTTCCATGGGGTACGGTAGTTGGGCCAAATGTCATGGCTGCTTATCACCAGCACATCTTATCTTTCAGAATCGATCCAGCCGTGGACGGACACAAGAATTCTGTTCTTTATGAAGACACAGAGAAGATGCCACTTTCAAAGTTAAACCCATACGGTATTGGGTTTGTAACAAAGAAGACGTTTGTTGACCAAGCTGGATACGTTGAGCAATCGCCATTCACAAACAGAACGTATAAAGTGGTGAACGAAAACAAGCTCAATCCAATCACGAAAGGACCAGTTGGATACAAGATCATGATGCCAGCTAAGCAAATGCTTTTGGCGGACCCAGAGTCGTTCAACAGCAAGAGAGCACAATTTGCAACGCAGCAGCTTTGGGTCACAAAATACCATGACAATCAGCTTTTTGCCGCTGGTGAGTTCACCAACCAGTCCCAGGTGGATACTGGTCTCGGTGAGTGGGTCAAGGCTAAAGAACCAGTGAGAAATGATGATATTGTTGTTTGGGCTACTTTGGGCTTCACGCATATCCCCAGAGTGGAGGATTTCCCCGTTATGCCAGTGGAAACACACAATATCCACCTTGTACCGGCCAATTTCTTCGACAAGAACCCTGGCTTGGATCTCCCACAATCGACACAGGCATTTAACAAGTCTGTTTTGGCCGAAACTGCTACCTCCAGAAACAACTCCAGTTGTTGCAAGACCAACTTGTGAAGATGTAAACAATTATAGAACAGTAAGTAAAAAGGAACGGTACGGATATGCAAAATGCGTTTTTAGTAGTGTTGCAGGTAATGTGAAGCATTTTATTGGAAAGAGAAGAGCACAAGGGTAGACATCTGTTCGAGACGGACATAATGACTCACTCAAATTCTAACTAAAAAGGCGGAAATCGAAGATGATAGATGAATTGATAGAAGTAAGGAACATTGAGATGTGAAGAGAGTGCTTTTCTAATCAATCATGCTTCTTAAAGATAGAAAAGAGGAAAGGAAAAACCGAATACCGACAAGAAGAAACTAAGCAAGCTCATTCTTTTGATGGCACTTTGACTCGATTATAAAGGCCTCATATATATACGCTTTGATGGTACACCTTTCTTCACACGATACTTTTAGTACCTCGTCGGTAGCACATCTTGCTAGGTGTTAAATGTTGCTAAAGTCAAGTTATGGCTCACTGCATAAATGCTCTTTAACCTTTTTTCTATCGCTTTGTCAAAATCCGTTGGTTGTCCGCTGTGATCCTGCTGTGTGCCTGCGCTATAACGGGGCTTTTCAACAAGAGAGTCGGCATGGCGCACGTCAAAGATGCAATTGCCGCAAAATGACGCATGCGTATGTTCCACGCACCTCTAGCGACACCAGTTTCCACATACTACCTATGGACACTTTTATTTTATTTAAAAACGTACAGTTTAGGCAGGTCTTTGCTAGCGGGTCGGTGGGCTGTTCCCGCTTTGGCACAGCGATTTATTTCTGTGTCATACTTAAGGTAACAATGCCCGTCAACATTCGATGAGCGCTGGTAATTTGTGGTTTCATCATTTGCAATAATGCAATGCTATTCACCCTTTTGACTCCGTTTGTGATGAAGAGATTAGGTTGGCTTCCAAACTAGTCAAAAATTCCTACCGAGCGTCGGCAAACGTCCACTTTGTCCAGATTGATAGATTGGACCCTCCGAAAATAGACATGGTTAAGTATTTGCAGGCCGAGAAAAACGGCACAAGCCTTCCGGAAATTTCGAGAATTCTCTATTGCCATTACTACACAAATACGTTGGATTTCAACAAAGCTCTTGTCAATGTATCTAGAGGCCATATTATCACTCGGGTCAAATTGCCTCTTGGTACTGTTGGCCCTCTTTTGCCCGATGATGTCGAGGAATGCGAACAAATTTGCAATAATCACCCAGAGGTCATAGCCGAAATTGCAAAGTTGAAGTTGCCTAATGGGTTCAGTGTCCGAAACGACCCCTGGATGTATGCAACGGACGATGTCAATGAACAGAGACCATTGATTCAATTCTACATGTACGTATTAGCCAACAACGGACACGTCGAATCCAACCACTATTCGTTGCCGTTAAAGTTTTCGCCAGTGTTCGAGACCCATACCTATAAGTTTGTGAGAATGGACTATTTGCCTGGTGGTTTTGATGAGACCACGTTGCCGACCTATCCTTGGAAACAAGTGAAGGGGGTTGAGTACCACCCAGATTTGAATGGAGAAACCATCTACCGAGACCCAAAGCCCTTATTGATTCAGCAACCAGAAGGTGCGTCCTTTACTACAGAAGGATCTAAAGTATTGTGGCTCGGATGGGAATTTCGTGTTGCAACGAACGCAAGAGAGGGCGTAGCCATCTATGATGGATGGTTTAAAGGTCGGCAAGTGTTCTATCGAATAGCATTATCTGAAATGACTGTTCCTTATGGAGATCCACGAGCCCCGTATCATAGAAAACAGGCTTTTGACTTGGGAGATTGTGGGTTTGGGTACACAGCCAA
>JAJMGV010000094.1:0-44994 GCA_030582695.1 [Candida] golubevii
GGTGAACTCGCCTATGGCGGCGGCAATATGGTCGTTTGTGGCATACGACTCATCTCCCAGGATAACGAGAGAAAGCCAGAACAACTCTTTATCACCGTGCAATCGCATTCTCACAGTCTCATAGGGGCTTAAAGTTGCCATCATTAGTGGCTGGAGGAAATGCTTTTTTCTGTTCATAGCAACTACTCCACTTTCGACATAGTGAACAAATCCCTCGAAAAACTCGTTCTTGAGCGTGAAGTCCGTGGGTTGAGACACGCCAAAAACCACAGAATCTTCTGCAGAAGGAAATAGCTTATTGAAAAACACATAATCGTGATGTTTTCGGATGTTCAAACTTCCTCGGTCCTTGAAGAAAAAGCCCCCTTTGAAACAAACTTCTGAGTCTCAAAGAAGAATGACGGGCTTTTCAAGAGAGCAATATCAGCGTCGCATAAAAGCACGTCTTCGAAGGAATTAAACACAGTGGCGATGATTTTGCTGGAGTACCCCAAAAGGAAATTCCGATACTTCACTTTGATGGACATTGATACGTCAACAAACCATAGGTCTTGCTCCCCATATCGCATAAACTCACTTCTGGACGCACTAATGAGAGCTTCGGTTGACTCTGGTGATAATGCTGTAATTAATACCACCTGAATCGGATATGTGTTTCCGAGATGCCGGAGCAAGTGTATGAATCGACATGCATCGTCCACATGGGCATCACTCAAAGTCATGACGATTCGTCGACCGCTCAAAGATGCCTTATAATCTTTGAAAAAGCGTTCATTTTTTGTTGGAAGTGACGCCGTATCAGCTGGAAAAGGGTTCACTTTACCGTCCCATCGAGTAAATATGGGATACACAAGAGTCAGCCAGTAAAACACCCTAGACTCGACTTCTTTGCAGTGTTGTATCCGCGCAAATTTGGATTGTGAATCGTTTGCTTCTGAGGGTTCAGAGACATCCTTGCTGCTTCAGCGTGGCTTCTTTCCTGACTCCTTCGTGAAGATCAGATAAGTCACTAGGGGATAGAAAGCACTTATCAAAAATACGCACATGAGACACATAATCGTGCATACTCTGTTCATCCTTCACAACCGTTTGTCTTAAGCTGGCACGATGTTTGCGAATCTTACGATCGGATGGTAACTCAGACAAGTAGGCTTTTCCTTTGGACTTTTCGTAACTTTGACCGAGCCTTCGTATGTGTTGTGTGCGGAGTTCAGCGAAACTTTTAAAAGCATCCGTCTGGTAGGACATTTTGTGTCCTGGATCGATTATCCAATTAGGATCAAGGGCACGAAGCTCATTGAAATAAAGCTTACATCTTTCATGAAGGGTCGCCTTTTCTAAAAAACGTTCCATATGGACTTTCGAAAACATGCTATCGTATACTACTGAACGTGTGTTGACTTCCAGAAGCTTCACATTTCTTTCGAAATTCTTAACAAAAAGTCTTTGAATGACAACTTCAGATCGCAGTGCTTGCCGACGGGGTTGAACGATGTACCAGAGAGCCCCGAGTAAGAAAGGAAGCAATATGAGATACATACGCAATCGGCGGTTGTGGCTCCTGCTTATCATGAACACCAGCTTCTGGCCTAAAGGTATAAGATTGAACATTTAAAGCGGTGATCTCAAGAGTGAAAAAGTGTCGGGCACAAATTTAACGACTTGTTTAACTGTAGATGTATTGCCCTTTTACGGAAAGGACAGCTGAGGGTTAAGGGAAGCATCAATATAGAAACATAGTAACACGGAGTTGGGATCATCGCCAGTTGTTTATGCAGCCTGTTTTCTTGAAAATAGAGAGTGTCTGATGCCAAGAAACAAGTGGGAGCCAAGCATTAGTCAGCGCAATTCATTAGTTTCTCTCTGATTATTTCATGAACATTTCCTTTAATGAGCTGGAACCTTCCCGTGGTTATCCTTTAAACGATTTCAGAGGAAGCAACAACAGCAACAAAGGAAAGGATGAAGAATAACAGTGGGAATGGAGAACACCAGGCGAGCCTCTCAAAAAGAGAGGCGTGCGTTGTGAAAAATCGGCCAGAAAAGCTCTAAACACTTCGCAAATTCAATCTCATTTAAGCTTGTCACCTAAAGCTTGGCGTATATACATAACCAATGATACTACCGATGTTCTTCGACGATGTACAGCCAAGCGTCAAGGTTATTATGAAGGAAATAGTTCGAATAGACACGGTCTAGTTTGAGAGATGTACTAAAGTCATCTCTACATCACCTGACCATACCTTGCTTTCGCTTTTCCGACCTCGATGAATTACCTACTGTTCCAGGAGATCAAGGGAGGTCCGCCATCCAAATATCACCTGCTGCCTCAAAACTTGCGATCTGCTCGGGACTGAAAGCCACCACTGTCCCTTTTTTCACGTTGTTTCCAGGATTTTTCTTCTTCACGTAGTTCCCGCCCACCAGCGAGCTCGCACACCAGTTGTATCTCTGGCAATAGTAGGGAATTTCCCAGGGTGACATAGGTTCGCCATCATCGTTTTCAAATTCGCCATACGAGTCCACAATAGGAGGAATGATGGCGTGGGTGATCTTCAAAGTTGACCTGAAAAACGTCTTGAACTCGTCCAAAGTCTTGAGATTGGTGTATCGGGTCTTGTGCTTGAACTCACTGGCCCAGTCCATATCCTCGGCTGTGGTTCTTTGACACTGGCGGAACCCGGAACTAAACCACAACAAGGTCTGGTTGTCGCCGTCACTGATGTGCCCTGGGTGACTCGAACAAATCTCTTTGGACCGCAAGGGAATACCTTGTTCATTTGTTCTTTCCGACTCCGGCGTGAACTCGCCTATGGCTGCAGTATGGTGATCGTTAAAGGCATATGACTCGTCTCCTGACACGGATAAAGCGAGCCAGTAAAGTTCCTTATCTTTATAAACTCGAGCAGTTACCGGAGTGTAGAATTGCATTATAGCCATCATCAATGGCTGCAAAAAGTGCTTCTTTCTGTTCACAGTCACAACCCCGCCCAGAACGAAGTGCATGTAGCCCTTTAAAAGGGGATTGTCAAGAGTGAAATTCGTGGCCTGTGGGATATTAAATACTGCTGAGTCCTCCTTCGATGGCAAGAGTTTCTTGAAAAATACTTCACGGTCTTTTCTCGTTAGAACGCTCAAGCTTCGGTCCTTGTAGAAAAGAGCGCCCTTGGACAAATACTTCTCCGTCTCGAAGAAGTGTGACGGGTTCACCAAGAACACAGTGTCTGCATCACAGAGAAGCATATCTTCAAACGAGTTAAACAATGTCGCGATGATTTTGTGGCCAATGCTTTCAAACTTGTCCATATATACGGACTTGATCGAATCTTGGGCATCGACAAACCAGAGGTCTTGTTTCGGGTACTCCTGGAAGTCATTTTGGGCATCCAGTACTAGAGTAGTGATTGATTTCTTGGACAATTCTGAAACATGGACGATTTGAATCGGGTAAGTATTTCCGAGATGTCTGAGCAAGCGGATGTGTCTTCTGGCGTCTTCCACGTGGCTATCGCTCACTGTCATAACGATTCCTCGTCCGTTCAAACGGGATTTGAGCTTTTGCAAGAAACAATTGGGTTCCAATGATTGAGTCTTTTCAGAGGTTTCTTCAGATGTCCCCTCCGAGGATTCGGGGAATGCAACGCTTTTGCCGTCCCATCTGGTATACTTTGGGAAGTTTCCCGTGAGCCAAGGAAACACCTTACCTTCAACGACGCTGCATTCGATCTCTTTTTTGAGATTGGTCTTCGAAGCCCAAAATCTTGCATCAGCGAGCTTGTATTCCAAGATTCCCGGCTGTTGAGAGGCTGGTTCTATGGTTTTTGTATCAGTAGATTTAACCGGTCCGTTCAAGAAGCACTTGTCAAAAACACGGGCATGGGTGACGTAATCGTGCAATTTCTGCTCGTCATCCAACACCACCTGCCAAATTGCTTCGAAATTTGCACGGATCTTTGCTTCGGAAAGAGGGCGGTACGTCTTGGAGTTCACTCTTGCTTCAACGTTCTGGGAGCGTTCATTTTTCATTATTTCTTGGTGATACAAGTCATAACTTTTGAATCTGCTCTGATCAAGCGGAATATCCGCGTGAGGATCTATCATCCACATTGGATCAATCAAGGTCAAGGCATTAAAATAACTCATACATCTCTCGTGCAAAGATGTTTCCCCTACAAATTTCGGTAAATCCTGATTGGGGAGGAACTTTCCATAGGCTGTGGATCGTACAATCTTGGAATCGGACAGTTGGGGCTTCTTGCGTGTTCGTAATATATACACCTGTTCAGAAATAGGATTATTTGTGTTTGAAACACACGACAAACCGTAGAGACAGAGGCATAGTAACGTAGGAAAGAAGAGAAGCTTCCGGACACTCTTCAGTTTGAACACGTTCATTATTTGAGCTTTCATAGTAGACGTTATTGGAGAGCCAGTACCGAAGCTATGGGGTTTCTGCCCGCTGATGAGTTACACAAGGAAAGTATTTTAAGCCCGATTTATTTCCATAAATAAAGTGATACGCATCACTGAGTCATGTTTTGCTTGGGTTTGCTAGGCTTGTCTTTGCTTTAATTGGCTTGGCTCTGCTTTGTTTGGAACGGACACTGGCTAGCCAAGGTGTGAGTTCCAGCGCGCTCCCTTGTGATAGTTAACTATGGTGTGATAGTGCATGAGAACTCTGGAACAATGGGAGAGGCCAAGTCTGGTAGCAGTAGCCAAGGTATTTCCCCTCAGTATTAACTTTTAAGTATGTTGCAGTTGAAAATGCCGAGGTCGCAGCTCCTGGAGGATGTGTGCAATCCGCCGTAAACAGCAGTTTTAAGACTACCTCAACTTTCCAGTAAACTCTAATGTAACAAAAAAATGCAGCGGTGTTATTTCAGATTTACCCAGTTGTTCAGACGTAGGCTGGATAATCTTGGCAGTACATTTGCGGTGGCCATGCCTTTTCTTCATCCTCCTTGACGCACGTCTGTGTAAACGAACAATAGCCCTGAAAGAGGAAGGCACAAGAAAGCAAATTTCTCGTTTTAGTCGCGGCCAGATGATTGCCCAGGTGCATTTCTTCTTTCAATCGCGAAAAGCTTGATGGGCTTCATGGGGAGGCTCAAAAGACGGGGCTTCGGGGAATTAAGGTAAACGATACCATCCAAACTGGTCAAATTAATCAGCTCGTGATCGATGTCGATCAGGCCGAAACATGATTGTTTCAGGCATCACTTCACATTTACCATTCGAAATCAGCAATCCAGACGTCTCCCGCAGCCTCGAACATCTTGACCTGATCTGGAGTAAAGGTGATGATCGTCCCTTCTATCAGGTTGTCTTTCGTGACACCGTTGTCCTCGTAAAACCCACCAATCAGGGAGTACGCACACCACAAGTATCCGTTACAATAATGGCCCATGACCCAAGGCTTGTCAGGTTCATGTTCCATGTTGCCTAAAAGACGGTCCTCGGGGACGAAAGGCGGGAGGATGGCGTGGGTGATTTTCAAAGGATTCCTGAAAAACGTCTTGAACTGCTCAAGCGTCTTGATCCGCGTGTAGCGCTTTTTCTTTTTGAATTCTTCTGTCCACTTCATCTCGCCCTTCATGGAGTTTCCGCAATGACGGAACCCGGAATTAAACCAAACCAAGGTTTGATCGTCGGCATCACTAATGTGCGCTGGATGGTTTGAGCAAATTTCCTTCGACCGGAAAGACTTGACGCTGCCCACATCCTTATGGCGTTCTTCCACTGGGGTAAACTCGCCAATAGCAGCGGCAAACCGGTTATTGAAGGCGTAGTCTTCGTCTCCAGCTAAAGAGAGAGAAAGCCAAAAAAGCTCCTTGTCACCGTAGACACGCCCGTTGATGGGCAGATAGAAGTTCATGATGGACATCATCAAGGGTTGAATGAAGTGTTTTTTTCTGTTGATGGCCACGACTCCACTTTCCATGTAATGGGAAAATCCCTTGAAGAATTCGTTCTCAAGGGTGAAGTTAGTCGCTTGCGGGACATTGAAAATCGTGGAGTCTTCTACTGAAGGGAGAAGCTTCTTAAAGAGTACGAGATCGTCTCCTCCTCTGAACTCGCCTGAAGCTCTATCCTTATAGAACAAGGTTCCGTGCTGCACAAACTTCTTCAACTCGAAGAAAAACGAGGGGTTCACCAAAATAACACTGTCGGCGTCACAGAGGAGCATCTCTTCAAACGAATTGAACATGGTGGCCATGATTTTGTTTGCAAAACCACCAAACTTGCCGCGATATTTCTCGTGGATTGCTCGTTCGGCGTTCACGAACCAAAGATCCTGTTCAGGATACCCCCTGAAGTAGTCTCTAGCTGCGCGGACGAGTTTGCCTCTGGACTCTTCAGAAAAATCGGACTTGTACACCACCTGTATTGGGTACCGGTTGCCGAGGTATCTGAGCAAGTGGAGAAACCTGCTTGCATCATTGACGTGATCGTCTTTCAATGTCAAGACGATACCACGCCCGTTCAAGCGCGACTTGTACTCGTGCAAAAAGCAATCTCTCTTGTGTAACAACCGCCCGTTGTAACCTGGGAAAGCAGTGGTCTTGCCATTCCATCTAGTAAAGACGGGATATTCATTGGTGAACCAGGGAAAGATCTTGCTTTCGATTCCACTACACAGAAGAGAATCTTTGAAAACCTTTCCGGAGACTTGGTCCGAGGGGCCTTTCATGTACGCGACACTTTTTTTCAAGAACTTCCTCTGGTTCTTAACAAAGGTGAGGTCTTCTTTCCTCTGGTCCAAGAAGCAACGTTCGAAAATACGCACGTGGGCAATGAAATCGTGCAATAACTGCTCGTCTTTAAGTACAGTGTTGCGCAAATCCTCGAACTTTTGACGGATTTGTTTATCTGACGGCGGCTCATACGGCTTGCCTTCTTTCTTTGCCTCCTTCATTTTATTGGCGATGTCCTCCATTGCCTTTTCGCGATACGAGTCAAAATCCCTATAGGCGTCTCTGTCAAAGACGGTTCCATAGTCTGGGTTGACCATCCAGTCGGGGTCGCTCATGGTCAAGTGGTTGAAGTAGATCATGCACCTGTCATGTAGCGAGTTTTTCGATAAGAGGTCGTACAAGTTAATTTCGGAAAAGATCTCCTCATAAATATTTGACCGTGTTTTGACGTTTTTTAGTTGTGGGTGACGGTGGTGGAAGTGAGCGAAGAAGTCTGTTAGTTTGGCTCTATCCAAGTGTGCCACCCCAACATAATCGGGTGCTTTTATGGATAAAGACGATAGATTCCACACCGAAAAGCATATCGTGAGGAAGAGCAACGAATATCTCCAGGTGTATAATCGAGCTAGGATGCTTTTGATCATTTTGAGCCCTTCTCAGCGAGGTATGATTCAGTGAACAGGGAAAGCCTTTGTATCGCCGATGTTAATTAAGAGTGCTCGTTTCGGATCTCTTAAGTCCTGTCTTGGAAATCAGTGCTGAATCCAGTGTGGAAAGGCAAAATACAAGAGAATCCGACCAGATGTGCGCCACTGAGGTTATGTCAAAAGGAACTTTGAATGCTCTCAAGACGCTTCTAAGGTAATAAATCTCCAAAATCGGAGTGAACTGCGTAGCCAATCAATAGCTAAAGAACAATAAGACTTTTCTTCGAGATCTGGTAATGTGAGTTCCGACCTGCCTACAACGCGCACGATGGGGCAGAGTCAATACCTAGTCGGCATATACGCCCACTGTATACACACCCGGTGGGCCTGGTACCTTACAGGTACTGGGTGAAGGACTCACACCCAAAGCGTTATCACATTGTCTTCGGTGATTCTCTTGCTTGTTCGAATTATCTGCGAAAATCAAACAAGCCCTTGATTTTGATACAAGAATCAAGCGTCGCCCTTGGGTTACACCTTTTTGGAAGATTATGCCAAGTGCCGCATGGCCCAAGACCGTGATCCTCGGTGTAACACAGCCCAAACGATTGCGCACTACGTATGTGAGGGACCTGTTCACAGTCTCTGCATATTGTTTCAAATTCCCCCATGGGACATGTCGTTATTTTTTTTTTTCTTTTTGCCTCTCCAGGCTCTCTTCATGTAGGCATGCTCAACAAAGCGTCCAATATCATTTGCAGATACTGTAACTGCAATGTGACCAAATGGTTCGAATTCAATTGACAGGTAGTTTCCAGTCAGATGACCAAGGCCTCTTGTTTCAGAAAGTAGCTCGTGGATTGCCATGGCCGATCCACCACGGCCGAGCCACCATGCGTGGCCCCAAGCTTATCATGCGTGGCCCCAAGCTTATCATGCGTGGCCCTACTCAACATTGTGGCCTACTTTGTTTTTGGTTCCCCTTCATGATATATCTGATTATAAAGAAAGCTTCTTCGTCTGAGCTTGCCCAGTCTACTTCCACCACAAACTAGAAACCCCTATAGAAAAAACCTCCCTCCATCAGCTTCGAGTGCCTGACCCGTGGCGAACGCCAAACCTGTTACTTGCGTTTTCCTGAGTGGGACTACCTTATCACTGGTTACATATAAATACATCATCCGCCCGTTCACTCGCCTCCGTTGGGGCAGGAATGTGTGCGTGGATCAGACCCCTTATACGAAACCAGACTTCACAACAATAAACTGTCGCTAGCATTTTACTTATCAAAGGATCCGAAAGAGTACCACCGTCTTTTGTCGAGTCCACCAAAATGCAAATGCAACTGAGGACAAAGAACTGCAAACGACTGCAAACGACTGCAACTGACGGTAATTGACAGCATTTGAGCCTTCCCCAGGTCGCGAAAGAAGAAAATTTTGGACATCCGTGCTCAGCAAAACGTCTAAACTAGCTCACATTGAGATTCTCTTTCAAATTTCTTATACCTACATTCACTGGCGCCTTGACTGCTAAAGTATTTGTGCTGACAGATTCTTGCAGCAGATATTTGGCGATACTGTAGCCGCACTCAACGCGCCAATTGCAGCCACTTTCATCGGATATCCGGCCCTGAAGAAACCCCGAGCCACTGTTGCGCGGAATCATGTGAGGTCGAGAAACCTCAACCAACCCAATGGGCAATTTGAGAATATTAGCCAGGACACCTGCGAACCGATAAGGCCACCCAATTTTCGTCTTCTTTTCTTCTCTTTTCTTTTTGTTTTTCTTTTTTTTTTCCTTGCTTCAATTACTAACTTTTCAAGCACAGCACATATTGACCATGGCCACTTACTTCTCGGATCACCCAAACCACCCGGCCAACCTTATCTGTGAATTGTGCAGACTCTTTTACGATAACAACTGGGTCACAGGCACAGGCGGGGGCATTTCTATTCGGGATGTGGATGGAAAAAACCCTAATATCGTGTACGTGGCCCCTTCGGGGATCCAGAAAGAGCGGCTTCATCCAAAGGAGATGTTTGTGGCCGAATTGCCCGATAAGATTCTCCGAAGCCCAAATGAGGACCATGAGAAAGAGCCAATTTCTCAGGATTTGGCGGTAAATTTCAAGTACAAGCCCCTGGCTTGCACGCCTCTCTTCTTGGCCATCTACAACATACGAGACGCTGGCGCCTGTATTCATACGCACTCTCAAAACGCTGTGTTGGCAACAATGATCTGGGAGGATAGATTGGAGCTTAAAATGAACAACCAGGAGCAGATAAAAGCTCTTCCTCGATTAGAGGTGGACGCCTCCACTGGAAAAGTAGTGAAAGTCGGGAGTTTGCAGAACTACGATACCATGGTGATTCCTATTGTAGACAACACGCCCCAAGAAGAGGATCTCACGCAGACTTTGGAGGACACCTTGAGCCAATATCCAGGCGCAACTGCGGTCTTGGTACGTCGTCACGGTATTCATGTCTGGGGAGAGAATATTTGGAAGGCCAAAGTGTATAACGAGGCCATTGACTATCTATTGGAGTTGGCTATTAAGATGCATCAAAACAACATTCCGTTGGTGAAGGAGTAGGGGAAGCGGGTGGCACCGGAAGGACGCATGTGGTGCCCAAAACTTGGGCTACCTTGGGTCACCTTGGATCACATTGGATCACATTGGATCACATTGGATCACATTGGATCACATTGGATCACATTGGATCACCTTGGGCCACATTGGATCACATTGCGTCACATTGCGTCACCCTGAGCCACCCTGGGCTACCTTGGGTTTATTGGCAAACGCAAGAGCGATTGATGCGAGAGTGCAATCTGTGAATTGACTTATCAAGTTCTAACAGCCAAACAATTCCATGTGCACCTTTTGCTTGTCAGCCTCCGAATTAGTCTCCGGCAACATTTGCTCACCCATAAATCGAATTCAAATAGACCAACTGATCTCATAGCGGATTCTTAGTGCTCTTGAGCTCTTCTCCATGTATAACCATCCAATCTATATCCGCTAGTTCATCTACTTCGCCAATGCAAACAACATTGCCTCCTCGGAGCAAGTAAACACCTAACAGTAGCATCTGGTTTTCCCCGTCCGGGTATATTATGCGTTCTATCGTGTCAGATATTATAATGTTTGTCGAGTGGTCAAAACTGCGAAGCGTTCCTTCGAATAGCCGGCCGTCCGTGGTGATAACACGCACTTTTTCTAGAATGTTAGTAGGAGGTGGTGATGTTTTCTTATTTCCTGCTATACATACTTTCGAGGTATTCCTTCAATGCAGACATCACTAACGATAGAGTGGTGTACGCATGAGCTATAACTATTGTGGAAGTGAGGTGCCTCATTAGATTAGCTAGTCATGTGACACTGGTCATGTGATACTGGTCATGGGTGTTTTAATGGATGCGAAACCGTCCGCCGTTCTGTCTTTATTTTCGTTGTGTGGGCATAAAACGTATATACTTAGGCGTATACGGGAAGTTTCAAATGACAGTGACTTGACGAATTAAAGTTTTTTACTCTCAAACGCTTTAAAGTGTACAAATATCGAAAAAATGGAATTTGGCTTATGTCAGATTTTTGACGAAAAGGAGATAGCTAGAATGAAAGAAAAATCTGAAAAAAGTGCGGGTGTAGCATAAAATACTGACACATTTAAAAAGCAGTGCAACCTTCATTAAAACCTTGTTTAATGAAAATTCTCTTCAGGGCATCTTTCAAGAAGACGGCTTTACGTTCTAAAGCCGAAATTTGGAAAGCCGAAATTTGAAAAATTAAGCAAGAGTGACAAAAAGAATTCGAGTTTGAACCTGCTGAGTCTCTCATACTTTAGAATTGAGGCCAGGGCTTATTATTGGTGAGAGAAAAGAAAAAAAAAAACGAATCTTCAGATCTGCGCCATGGAATGGTTTATAACCGATGGGTAGAATAGATTTTCGGTCACGGTTCTCTAATTTTCGTATTTTATGTACTTGCACTGGAAATATTATAAAAAAAAACATATTAAGATACATGTTTTAATGACAAGCTGGGGCCCGAACACGGCTGGGCTTCGCACGACCATTCGAGTCAAAGTTCAACCCAGAGCAATTTGAAATATCACCAGTTCTAGTTTCTCCGGTCGCGGCGATGCACCACGCCCGCAACGGAAGGCGGAGGCGCGCCAATGCTGATCAAACGACGCCACGTGACATTTCATCACGTGAGCAGAATACCGCAACGGCAGTCCACCGCGGGCCATAGCGGCACGCTCCTTAGGGTCATCGGCGGTGACTCAGCTTCCCCGGCTTTTGCCCTGGCCTGCTGCGGCGCTATGCGCGTTTCACGCCAAAAGCCGAAAAAGAAATCACCACATCAGTCCAGGCAACTGCTTTCGCTGCCTTCCACGCAGGCGCATATATAGAGAGTGCCAATTTTTCAATTTTTTTTACATTTCTTTCCACCCTCCACCTTCGCTTTCTGGATAGACTCCTCCCGGAACTCAAGCTACACGCCAAAACTGCACTCAGAATCATTTTCTCTCGTTTGCGTGTTTGGCTCGCTAATTATACGTATCTACAATACTGCACATCACTTGCTGAGTAATGTCGGGAAAGTCTCTAGAGTCGGGTGGACAAACATACGAGGCATCCAGCCAGAGCTCGGGGCCCGTCAACATGGCCCTGACTGGGCCACAGACCGGACCACAGACCGGACCACAGACTGGGCCACAAAATGGGTCGACGTGGCAAAACTTCAAGGACTCGTTCAAACGGGCCGATGAGGTGGTGTTGAATTTCGACGATTTGGACGCGGTGGAAAAGGCCAACTTGCGTGCGGCCCACTCGCCGCTTGCCAAGAAGTTGAAGAATCGACACTTGCAAATGATTGCCATTGGCGGGTCCATCGGCACGGGTCTCTTTGTAGGGTCAGGTTCGGCGTTAGGAACCGGAGGCCCCGGGGGTATAGTGATTGCCTGGCTTATCACCGCGTCTTTTGTCTTCACCACCATGCAAGGATTGGGTGAGCTCAGCACGACGTTTCCTATCTCCGGTGGTTTCAACATCTATGCGTCCCGTTTCATTGAGCCTGCAGTCGGGTTCGCCATTGGCTGGAACTACTTTCTCCAGTTCTTCGTTCTTTTGCCCTTGGAGCTTGTGGCGGCCTCCATCTCCGTGCAATACTGGAACAAGGACCTTAATCCGGTGATCTTTGTGGCGATCTTTTGGGCCACGGTGTTCTTGATCACAATGTTGGGCGTGCGCTGGTATGGTGAGGCAGAGTTTGCCTTTTGTTTGATCAAGGTGGTGACGGTTATTGGCTTTATTATCTTGGGTGTGGTGCTCATATGTGGCGGCGGTCCTTCCAAAGAGTTTGTCGGAGGCAAGTACTGGCGCAACCCGGGCCCCTTCGCCAACGGATTTAAGGGCGTGTGCCTGGTGTGGGTCACTGCTGCGTTTTCTTTTGGAGGCACCGAGATGATCAGTTTGGGTGCTGCGGAATCGTCCAATCCAGCCAAAGCGCTTCCCAAGGCCATCAAACAGGTGTTTCTCCGTATTGCCATTTTCTACTTGGGCACCATCACCATCATTGCCACGCTCGTGCCTTCTAATGATGGGCGTCTTTTGAACGCCACGTCCTCAGCCGATGCGGCCACCTCGCCTTTTGTCATTGCTATTGTCAATGGAGGCATCAAGGGCTTGCCCAGCGTGATCAACGCGGTGATTTTGATTGCAGTGTTGTCGGTGGGCAATGCGTCGGTTTATGCTTGTCTGCGTTCGCTCAACTCGCTTGCTGAACAGGGCATGGCCCCCAAATGGACGGGCTACGTGGACCGCAAGGGCCGCCCGTTGTTTGCCATCATCGTGACCAATGTGTTTGGGCTTTTTGCCTTTATTGCCGCCTCCGACAAGCAGACAGAGGCGTTCAACTGGCTCCTTGCGTTGTCGGGGCTCTCCTCGATCTTGACGTGGATGTCCATCAACTTGTCTCACATCCGGTTCCGTGCTGCCATGAAGAAACAGGGTCGCTCTTTGGATGACTTGGTGTTCCGCTCGGCCACGGGGGTACTTGGCTCGTGGTACGGCTTTATCATGAATATTTTGGTGCTTGCAGCCACGTTTTGGCTCTCGCTCTTTCCGCTCGGCGAGAAGCCCAATGCCGCCAGTTTCTTCGAGGGTTACCTTGGCTTGCCCACGTTCCTTGTGTCGTGGATAGGGTACAAAATCTACCTGCGGTCATGGCCCCTTATGATCCGGTCAGATAAGATCGACGTTGACACGGGCCGACTTTGGCCCGATATGGACCTCATGCGCCAGGAAGAGGCCGAGGCCGCTGCCGAAATGGCCACACGGCCATGGTGGCGCCGGGCCGTATCCTACGTTTTCTAGGCGTGGGGGGTTTCTTGTCGTCTTCTGCATTCTCCAGCATCTACTAGCATAATTAGCATCTAAAAAAGCATGTCCTGTGGCTATCCTTTGTTTGGGATCAGGACAATTAATCAATACATAAGTGTAAGAAGTGTAAGGATTGGGGGTAGAGTGCTTGGATACCGTTGTAACTGGTTATAGTTTATATCTTCAAGTTTGGCGGTGGGCTTTATTCAACATGCCTGTCGCACGTTTTCGCTACCTCGGATGGTTGACATGAATTAAGATAAAAACAGCATTAGTGTTACTTTCACGTGCTGTTTGAATATGATTGTAATTGAAAACGCATGTTTCCGAAAGACCGCTGTTTGCCGAAACTCTCTCCATGGCAGTAGTGTTACCTTCTGGATCTAATGGTAAATGACTTGGTTAGATCATCAAAGAGCGAATCCTCTTGGGTCGTCTGCACCTGATAGGTTGACATTACACAGCTGCGGTTTGAGGTAATTGCAATGAATCTATCAATGTGTGAAAAGAATCTTTCTGATACACTTGCTTTTGGGGCAACACTGTGTTCGTGAACATAACGAGTGGAACGGGTACATCCATACCTCTTGGAAGCTTCAAATTGGGCCACCATACCTCGACCTTCTATTGAATTAAGAGGCTTTTACACGCCCGAGCAATCCGACTTGACCCGTAGGTGACAGGTCACTCCTTTCCTTCCTTTTCTCAAGGCCATACGCAAGAACGTTGTTTGGTTAATGTACTCTTCTCTGTGTTCCCAAACTACAAGATTTGCAACTTGGACATTGGCTAGTGATTGAGCGCTTCTCTTTGTATTCTCGCTGAAGCCAAAAGTAACAAGTATATCCGCAAGACACCTTTCAGGAGAGCCAGGCGCTTTTGATGACGTGCCATATAAACCTTTCATCGGTTCGTACATTGAACAACACGCTTCGGTCTCTTTAGCTTCATATAAGAGACTTTGCTCCTGTCCCAAAGACAACTAGTCACTCACAACTAGAAGCATATTCAACCCCAGTTTCTGGATTCACACCAGCACCAGTCTACAGTGAACCATCCATCTAGATTTTTCCCTCTACAGTAGCCAGCGTTTTAGACGTTTCAACGAAACCATGCGCTTCACAATATTTCTCGTGTCTATTAATGTACAAGTAAAGCAACACTCTGCTCAACAGAGCGTACGGTAGAATCTGTAGTAGAATGGCTTGCTCGCCAAGATAGCACGCTCCTCCGCGAGCTCCTGCTTCAAGAGATCCAAGTCCAACTCCCTGCGGCCAGTGTCAATATCGATGTCCTTTGCACGGATGAAAAGACGCCAGTTGCGTTTCCACACCTTGTGGCCAAAGTACAATGCCAACACGATAGGAAGCGACAAGTACGCCTGGAAGAAGTCCGAGGCATCTGGGTGGCCTCCAATAGGGAACAAGGCGATCCAGAACTGGGCAACAATCACCAAGATATTGAGAAGTAACCCAAAGCACGACCCCACAACGCCTGCTTGCGACTTGAAGGCAAGTTCGCCCGTGTCCCTACCTTGGGAACTAAGTGCCCGGCGGAAACGAAGGTGGGACAAGCAAATGGAGCCCCAAGTGAACAAAGAAGACATACCAGAGAGCGCCAACAACCAGTTGAACACGTCACCTTCCTTGCCCGAGGCAGCCACAAAGCAGATCAAGCCAAACACCGCCTGGAGAATAATGCCAAACAACGGACGGCCCTTCTTGTCGATGTAGTTGAAGATTTTGGGGGCCATGCCAGCAGCCGCCAATGCAGCCATTGTTCTCAGTGACCCGTACACAGAAGAGTTGCCCACCGACAACACGGCGATCATAATGACCACGTTCATCACCGAGGGCAACCCTCCAATTCCAGCATTGCGGATGGCAATGACAAAAGGCGAATATCTGGCAGTTCCGTCGGAGCCCTGCAAGTCCGGGCTGTTATAAGGAACAAGACACCCAACCAAAATCAACGACACCACGTAGAAAAGCGTGATTCTCCAGAAAACTTGCTTGATGGCCTTGGGCATGGTCTTGCGCGGGTTGACGGACTCGGCCGCGGCCAAACCCACCAATTCTGTTCCGGAAAAGGCAAATGCAGCCGTCACAAACACCAGACACAAGCCTTTGAAGCCATGGTTAAAGGCTCCAGGGTCGTGCCAGTACTTGCCACCAATGTAGCCGCCCTTGGGCCCGCCGCCACACACTAACACTATTCCCAAGATAATAAAGCCAATTACCGCCACCACTTTGATCGCGGAAAACACAAACTCGGCCTCACCGTAGCCCTTGACGCCAAAGAGATTGATGGTCATGATAAGCACGTAGAATACTGCGACGTACGCCGCCGGATTGGTCTTATCGTCCCAATACTGCACGGTGATGGCGGCAGCCACCAACTCCAACGGCATCACTACCAACCATTGCATGGCATAATTCCATGCCATGGCAAACCCCCACGAGGGGTCGATGAACCGCACGTTGTACGTGACAAACGCCCCCGAAACGGGGAAAGTCACTGCCATTTCGCCCAAAGCATGGACTGTGGAAAAGATCATGATTCCAATCAAAACGTACGCGATCAACACCGACGCGGGGCCACCATTACGCAAAACCTTACCCGAGCCGATAAACAACCCAGTACCAATGGACCCGCCAATGGCGATCATCTGCAAATGGCGGCCTTTCAAAGACCGCGAGAGCGGTGAGTTGGCTGTGATAATAGCGGCTTTTTCCACGTCGGATAAATTGGGGTCAATGCCCAACTCCCCGATGTCAAAGCGGCGGAAGCTGTCGACAAAAGTCTCCCATTTGCCCATGGGCTCTTTGTTGTCCTGGGCGTCGAATGCATCGATATAAACGCCGCCATTTTTTTCGGTGGAGGAGGCCTCTGCCCTGGAAGTGACATAGTTCAACTCCTTTTCCGGCATGCTTATGGTTTCTGCTGCAGGTCTACAGTCGGATTAACAGTCGGATAAACAGATGGAAAAATAGAAGGATACTGACGGATAAATCCACGGCGCCACAGCAAAGAAACCAGCAGTGAATGAAAAAAGTCTCGGAATCACCGGCATATTGTGGGGATCTACTGGTTAAATACACTGGGCCCCGTAATGCCAGATCTGGCCCAGGTTTCACTGTCGTGTTGAACTTTACGTGTTGGCGCTGGGGCGCTTGTTCCGGCGTGCATATGCACCTGATAAGCGTGGGCTCGCGTTCTGTTATCAGCAGAAGCACATGGAAATAAAAGCACTGGATCTGAAATCGCCGCATGGACCGCGTAAACTACAGGTCCCGCTTGTGCTATCTCGTATCCCCACTTTAAATGGCCCAAAGAGGAATCACAGTAGAGGTTTAGGGAGACAAGGAAAGGAAACGGGAGTATCCAAAAGAAGGAAAAAGAAGACAACGCAAGAAGAAGTCAGAAACACGAGAGGGTTGGCGAATCAGGGAAGTCACGCTTGGTGTTGACTGAGTCTGCCTTGTCTTTTATTTTATTTTTTTTTCTATTTCGCCGAATTCTTCTGTGAGTCTTCTGATACTTATCCATTGGCCTATGTGTGCTAGGGCATTTGGATCGGGGTTGTCGTTATCTCTTTGTGGATTTCCAGATCTTGATACTGGCCTGCACCGGCTAAAATTATCAAGGTTCGGCCTCGGGGCAAGAATAGACATGAGTGTCAAGAAGCTAAAGTTGCTTGACATCTGTGATCGTTTGGCTATCGGTTTTTTTTTTTTTTTGACTAGACATTAACAAAAAAGTTTCGGACTTTTTCCATTTCCCCATTCCGTTGTTTGTGACTGGTCTGTTTGTTTTGGGCGTCTTACCCCAATGACTTTTGCTTGGCGGTCCGTCGTGATTTCCAATCCCTTTTGCAGAGATACCCACGCCTGCCTGCATACAGACCGCTATCGCATCATGCGGCGCCCCGTGTGCGAAATAAAGAAACCCTCTCATGAATGTCGTCCCCGCTTTGGCCAGTGATCAAGAAATTTCTTTTGCGAATTCTCCTCCGGATATTTCAGAATGGTCCATTCTCTTTGGAGGAAGAGAAAATTGGTTTGCTCCAATCACAGAATTTCTTTTAGACCGGTTATTTCCTTTTAACACTGCTATCTTCTCTTCTCGCTCCTTTTCTCTTTTGTCTTTGGCCGCTCTCGCCTGCGCATCGTTTATCTATCCGCCCGCTTAAACTATCGTACGTCTACTGTTTTTTGCCGACGCAGCTCTCCGCCAATCATATCGTTCAAGGCTCATATCTGGTATTCCTACGTATCCTTGTCACTTTTGCTTATCACTTGAAAGCCAATAATCTCCCGGAATGTAAGCGCATACTCTTCTCGAGACCCAATCCATACATTAAGCTTTTCGTTTACTTTTACAGACTTCTGACGATGAGGTCTTTGAAATATCGAAGGCTTCTATTGGCTGCAAAAGAAGTCCAGTTAGCAATTTCAACTAGCGTGTATTTTTATGTTTTTCAGGGGCCTTGCGGGCCACTGACGGAGATGCACGAAACGGCCAAAATTGCAAGATAGCTACAACGCTAGGGAGTTTTTGGTAGTCGGGTGAACTTTTGTCCTGCAGTTGCTGGCAAATACCTCTGGCCGATAACACTTTCTCGGATGAGAAGCTACCATAAAATAGGTAGGTAAAATAAAAAAAAAGAAAAGGGAACCAGGGAAGGTTTATGCGCTTTTCGGTACTCTTTGTCTTGATGTAACTTTCGCCAGTGGACAAAATGTTGGTTCATTATCCGTTTGAATGGAGAGACACAGAAAACGAAAGGATCAAACGACCCTTCTACGTCTTCACATGTGAACTGAAACTATAAACTGGCTATGCCCAATGGATTACACACATTTACCTTTTTAAACGGACGTTTACGTCAAGAAAGACTTTTCAACAGTATTTAGTACTGAAATCTCCTCCTTGCATTCACTCTATCTGTCAATTCAAATATGCTTAAAGTGATGTCTCATATTATCAGCATAGTGTGCTTCAAAGGCCAACACAGAGTATAAATACTGCCATTCCGACTTTCTGTACCTTAAATACTTTATGAAGTTTATGGCACTTTCATTCTTTGAAGAAAAGGGAAGAAACAGCCGGCAACATACAGATCTGCAAAGCCGGGCTAGTCGTTTGAGAAATTGTTACAGTTCAATCAAACCAGGTTGTGCTTTTATAGGCTATGTTATAATTAAAACAAAACAACCGTCAGCTCAGATGAACTCATGAACTGGAACAAGCTCCTGGCTCAGGTGAGATAATCAAACCTTTTTGAGAAGTGAATATTCAAGAGATGCAAAACTTTGAAATCTACGAAGGTCTTCAATTTGGGAAAGTCAGCAGACAAGTTATAAACTGCACTTCAAGGTACTGGCTGACCGAGGTTGAGTTCTAGCTACTATTATTACTTAGCAGATTTCAAAAGATAAGGTCCTCCATGGTTTTGCTTGGATGTTTCGACTGTTTCATTTGGATCAAAAATCTCTGTGTACAAGAAAGACAATTACATTCCGTTCAGAGTTTCTTTAAGGAGCTGCTTAAGAACCCGGGATCTGGATGCCTCGATTACACACTATCAACTGGAACATTCACAGATTAATCGATGCAATATAAAAATATATGTAGTGGGAGGACCTACTTCTTCTCCTTCTTCTCCTTCTTCTCCTTCTTCTCCTTCTTTTCCTTTTTCTCTTTCTTTTCCTTCTTCTCCTTCTTCTCTTTCTTCTCTTTCTTTTCCTTCTTTTCCTTCTTTTCCTTCTTTAGCTTCTTGGAGTCCTTCTCATCTTCATCGTCATCTCTCTTTCTCTTCTTAGGCGTCTCAGCCTCGGCTTCAGACTCGTCATCAGAATCTTCCTCCATAGGCTCAGCCGCAACTGGCGCAGTGCCGTCAGCATCCGCGTTATAGGCTCTGGCCTCGGTGATTTGGATCTTGTTGGCGTCTCTCGAAACTCTAGAGGTAGTTCTCAAGTCTCTACCTTCCAAAGCACTCAATCTGGACTCAACCTTAGCACGCACCTCCATTCCAAAGTCACCCGAATCGTCTCTGTCTTCTGCCAAAGAGTCGTATCTCAAGGCAACAGCAGCCTTGGCAGCAAGGACACGGGCAATTTTTCCTTTGTTCTTTCCCGACGCCTGGCCCACCAACGAAGCGTGGTACAACAACCCGTATTTGGGTGTGTCGTGCTTGGTCTTCAAGGCTCTAAACAAGGCCTTCTCGGCACCCAAGATTTGGATGGTGGAGGCTGGGGCCTTTGCTAACGACGTCAACGAGCCCGCATGTGCAATCAACCGGGCACCAACCAACTCGCCTACCAATGAGGTTAAGTTCGGGGCAATCGCCTTCATCCGCGCCAGCAAGTAGTTGGACAACTGTTCTCTGTAAGCGGCGAAATCGACAATCTGAACCGCCAACGACTTAATGTTTTCCAAGTCGGATTCCGTGATTTCCGTACCCATGGACACCTCGGCAGCGGCCTTGACCTGCTCCTCGATTTCCTCGGGCAAGATCTCCGACAAATCGGTCTCTGCCGCACGTGAGCGGATGCCCATAGTTAAGATAATCCGGGCGTATGCCACGGAGTCGGTTATGAGCTTGGCCAACTCGGGGAAGTGCCAGCCGTACCATTCCTTACATCTCATGGCATAAGTGTTGAGCTCCTTGTCCAAGTCGTCCAACAACGCAATGGCCTGGACGATCATGGTGTCGACTTTGTCGGCACTAAACTTCAACTTGTGTCTGCCGATAGAATGGGCCAAACCAAGCGACATTTGCTTCAACATCGAGTCGTCCAAACCGGGCAAGAGCTCGGGCAAAAACTCCCGGATGGATCTGTGCAAGTCCAAAGAAGCGGCATCCGAAACAACAGAGTAGTTAAGTCCTAATTTGTTGATGGCATTGCCTAATTTGGCCTCCGACACCACCAAGGTGGCTTTTTTCTCGAGCTTGACATCCTCCAAGAGCTTTTTCAAGTTGTCCGAGACCTTGCCCTCGATAACCGCGTTGGCCTCTTCCAAGGCACTGGCGGCACTTTGGAACTTTTCAAAACGATGGATTTTAAACTGCTGGGCGACTTTTTCAGCGGAATTAAGGTCCTCAAGCAACGTCGCCAGCTTGTAGATTTTCTTGTCGGCAGCCTTCAAGAGCGCATACCCTGCGGCTGTTTCTGTCAACACGTAAGCCATTTTCTAGACGATTTGTGGTGAGGGACAAAACTGCTGAAGTGAAAGTCTTATAGTGAGCCAACAGTGATGGGTTGGAGTGAGAAAAAATGGAAACCACGATGAGGTTGTGCGAAGCGTGCGAAAAAAAAAAAAAAAAAAAAAAAAAAAAAAAAAAAAAAATGAGAGCAGCATAGACAAAGACTGCCACAGTCCTGGTGCACGGGTGTCAGTTCAGTGAAGCGTTTTTTTGTCACTTCCTTTTAGCAGCCGCCAGCGGAAATCGTAAGTGACGAGTAAGTGTTTAGATCAGTCTGATTTTCTGGTTGAAGGGAATGTTGTTTTGTTTGCACTAGATTAGCTGTGATTTTGACCCGATTGCTTTTTTTTCTCTTTTCTCTTTTTCTTTTCCTTTTTCTTTTTTTTTTTTTTTTTTTGCTTTCTTTCAACAAGGTTCATTGCAGGTGTTGCAAGGGAGGGCTTCAGTTTCGCCAGGCACGCCTTCCAGAAGCACGCCAGTTAGAGCAAACTGAACTGATTTTGAACGCTGACCAGTTTTGTTTCAAGTTTGTGTCAAGTTTGTTTTACTTCTTTTTTTTTTCATTCTCTTTCAAACACAACGGAAAAGCTAAGCGCCGTTGGTGAAGCGATAAAATGAACATCTCCTCAGTGTGGGCCGCGGAAATGATGTTTCGCGTGCGCCCAGAAGAAGATTTAATTTGGCAAGGGAAGTGGCCGACTAAACCGCTCCAAACGACGAAACTGCCAGTACAATGAAAGACATAAATGAGCGAAAAGGACCACGGGAACATCGAGCCAGAAACTCACACCCAAAAAAACAAAAAAAAAAGAAGAGGAAGAAAAAACAGAATTGGCCGCCACTAAAGACTCACCTGGCCTCCAACTTTCCGCAGCTGCCCTGCCAATAACATCTGACCTGCACCCACAGCTATGTACGCGATCAAGCATCAAGCCTGGGGAAGAGAACTTATTTTTCACTTTTCTTCTAGAAAAACTGAAACTTCAGAAAACTTCCTTGAGATTCACGATGCCAGAATGGGTGCTGTCCCGGTTTCTCCGTCTACCAAATCACCCGAGCGAAAACGCCCGAAGCAGCCCGGAAAGCCTCGCCAGCAGTACGTGTTTCGGCCTCTCAATACTCTCGCGTACAATCCACAGGCAGGCCATGGATCGAAGGAGAGGGAAGGGGTTGAAAGTACAAGCGAGCCGAATCTGGGCCTAGATGGAAGCAAAAATCTAGAAGCTCGAAGCACAGATGGAACCAGTCATTATCGAACGCCGGAATTTAATAGAATGGGTGGCGATATCTTGGTGCCTGTGAACGCGTCTGGTATGCACGGCGACGCGTGTACTAGCACGCCCTTGAAAGCTTTCATAAGGGAAAAAACACACCACTCGTCGGAGAAATCGTCTGAGCAGCAAAGTTCCGACGATACTTTCGATGGAGTGCGCTGGAAACCCGCAAAAATGACACCAAAAGCGGCAAAAACGCTCCCACTGTCGCCGCTTAGAAATGTCGACTTTTCCCTGGAGAAACCTGCTCCTGTTGCCCCTTTGGTGAACGAAATCACGGGTTCCATGCTCACAAAGTACGGTCTTGCTCTTGGAAATCAACCGTCACAGACGCCACGACTCACACGCACCACTCTGGATGGCGTGACGCCTTTTTTGGACGCCCTGCCTACTCTTACCCGGTCCAAATCCTTCGATCCGAGGTGTTTGCCGCCAACAGAACTGCTAATTCCAGGAAAAGCCTCAAGATTGAGCACGTGGATTGATAAATTCGACGATGTGTCACAAAAAAAGAGCGATTCTGTGTCTTCACCAGAACAAGGCCGTGAGGTCGAGGATGACGATGCCTTTTCCTCAGAAGACGATGCTTTCTTGGCCAGTCTCAAATGTGAAAGTCTTCCCCCTCTTCTGCAACTTCCCTCAATGACAGAAACACTACAAGTGCAAAACGCTGCAATGTCTATTTCAGCAAAGAATTCTTCTGCCCCAGAGGAATCGGATCCGTTTTCTGATGATCTCGATATAGCTGCAATCGAAAACGTTCTCACTCAGCCGTCCACAGCACTGTCTTCGTTTGCTACTGTTGCTGAGAAGATTGAAACTGGTGCAAAACCCATAAAAATAAAGACTTTAGACGTTGAAAACAGCGAGGTGAAAGCAGTCGAAACTTTGTCAGACCGTGGCTCATCTGAAACAAGCTTTGGGCCCAAACTCTCATATTCACGCCCGGAATTCACCAGGTACCAGGTACAAGATGTGCTCAAAACGACGTATCAGTTGCAAAACTTTAAAAAGAAACAGCTCATATTGACCGTGACGGACGCAAATGACCAAACATCAAAACTCTTGGTCAGAGGAGAGTCCGCGGAACTCGAAATAAAGCAAAGTGACATAGTACATGTCATTCTTACGGCACCAGAAAACCCACGTTTGGTCAGCGACTCACACAATCTTTTGATATGGAATCCAGACACGTTAATCTCATCCACCACAGTCGCCGACCAGCTTGATTGCCCACGGAAAACCGTGTTAAATAAAAGATTGTCATTTCCTGGCGAGTTCTCTCTACCCTTACTCACGGGAACGATTGTACATGAAATCTTCCAGCTCTGCTTCATTTCAGGGAAATGTACTAACGAGTATATGGAGAGTCTTTTGGAAATTGAGATCGCACAGCGTCTCTTGGATATCTACACAATGGGAGATGTTGTCGAAGAGTTGAAAACCAAAATCCGTACGCATTTGCCTTACATTCATAAATGGTTTCACTCTTATTATCGCAAAGCTCCCTCAGAGATCCCTACTAACAAGAGACAGCAGAAAATCAGGTTTTCTGTTGCGGAGATCTTGGATATTGAGGAGCGTGTGGTATCGCCCATGTTTGGGATTAAGGGCATTGCCGATGTCACCCTCAGGGCTAATTTAGAGAGTGATACAACAAAGGGCCAATTTTTACTCCCCATGGAGATCAAGACGGGCCAGCCCTATATACTGCACCAGGCGCAGGCGGCGTTGTATTCTCTTCTTTTCAAAGATCGTTACAACGTCGACATTGCTTCGTTCTTGCTCGTGTATACGCTGAATGAGGGCTCCACCATCAAACATGACATTTCCGTGTCTGATTTGAAGTCGTTGGTGAATTTGCGGAATCGCATCTCCGTGTTTCTTCAGCTGGGAAGCCAAGGGCTCCCTAACTTGATGCGCCAGCAGAAGTGTGATCGTTGTTTTGTTCAGGAGAGCTGTATGACCTACAACTTTCTAACGGAAGAAGGAACGGCTGAAGACAGCGGCTTGAAAGAAGGGGTATTTGAAGACCTCACTGCACATCTTGAAGGCAAGGAAAACTATAAAGAATTCTTGATGTACTGGGACGTTCTTCTCTCGAAGGAGGAGGAATTCATGTCGCGGTTCGAGAAGGAGTTGTGGGTGTACACAGCCAAAGAACGCGAAGAGAAACTGGGCAAAAGCTTGGGCAATCTTGTCATCAGTGGATGTATTACTAGCGAGGAGTCTCAAAGCTATATGTACACATTCCGCAGAAAAGATGCCCTGCAATCCAGTTCAGCTTTCAACGCAAGCCAGATCCTCAAACACGACAGGGTCATTGTTAGTGACGAAAAGGGCCATTTTGCTCTTGCTCAAGGCTACGTGCGCCATATCGACGCTGAATCCATTACCATATCGTCAAAACGACAGATTATCACCACGGAACTGAAAACAGATAGTTTCCATCGCGCTGGAGTGTTGAGGGCGTCCCAGAAAGTGTCCCAGGATCTTGCCAATGCAGTCGTGTTCAGATTAGACAAGGACGAGATGTTTTATGGAATGGGCGTGGCGCGATACAACGTGCTAAACTTGTTTCAGGCCGAAGGCGATCACAAGCGACGTGAATTGATTGTTGATCTTCGACCACCGACTTTCAACGAAAAGCCTCTTTTCAAAGTGGACACCACTGAAGTGCAATTCAACGAATGCCAGCGAAATGCCTTTGACAAAGTGAGCAGAACAAATGATTATTCGCTAGTGTTGGGCATGCCAGGCACAGGTAAAACCACCTTGATCGCGAGTCTCATTAGAATGCTCGTGGCTGCAAGAAAGACGGTTTTGTTGACGTCCTACACCCATTCAGCTGTGGATAACATTCTCTTGAAAGTGAGAGAGTTCGACATTGACTTCCTACGCATCGGACTGAACTCCAGAGTTCATCAGGGAATCAAAGAGTTTACTCCAGGATCGGAAAGAAACAGAGTCAACTCGTACGCCGACTTCCAAAGAGTATACTCCAAACCGTACGTGGTAGCTGCCACGTGCTTAAGTGTTCAAGACCCTGCCTTTAACATACGGAAGCAATTCGACTACTGCATTGTGGACGAAGCATCTCAGGTGTCAATGCCCATCAGTTTGGGCCCACTTGCACTATGTGACAAGTTCATTTTGGTGGGAGACCACTATCAGCTTCCTCCACTTGTCTCTCACCCCGATGCAACCGTGAAGGCGGGTCTTTCCCAGTCGCTTTTCCAGATTCTTGCCAATGCTCATCCAAACAGTGTCGTGGAACTAAAGCACCAGTACAGAATGTGTGAAGACATCATGCTTATATCGAACAAGCTAGTGTACAAGAACAGGTTGAGATGTGGCAACGAAGATGTGGCGAACCAGACGCTCCATATCCCACACCCGCAGAGAATCGGTGCCCATGTATCAGGCGAACTACCTAGTTGTCTGAATTGGCTTCAGCCTGCATTCCAAGAAGAAAACAAGGTGTTGTTTTACGACCACGACTTGATCCCTGGGTACGAGAGGCAGGTGGGAGAAAACACCACCAACCCAACCGAGGTTGAGCTTGTGCGCCAAACCGTCGAGGCACTTTGCCTTTGTGGGGTTGAACCCTCAAAAATCGGCATCATGACGTTGTACCGGTCTCAATTAAAGCTTCTCGCCGAGACTTTCAGACACATTCCCGAGCTTGAGATTTTGACTGCCGACCGTTTCCAAGGACGGGACAAGGACTGTATCATTATTTCCATGGTCCGGTCCAATCGGGACCGGCGGACTGGAGATCTTATGAAAGACTGGCGGCGAATCAATGTGGCTGTGACTCGAGCCAGGTCCAAACTCGTCGTTTTTGGGTCCGTTGCCACTCTTTCGAACGCAGAATCCGTCAGCGATTTTGTGACTCTCGCCAAGAGAAACGGGTGGGTCTACGAGTTGCCAGAGGATGCTTTGAAAATGTTCCACTTTGAAAAATCCCGCAACAACCTGCCAACAAAAGCGAAAGTGGCCTTCAGCCGGCTTAGCGCAAAAGCAATCGGCAAGCACGCATTGGTGCTGAATATTCTTGCAGACATGAACGTGACTTGATAGGCGCCAAGTGTTTTATTACCTGAGAACCTCTATTTAACTATCCATGCTGGGGTTTCCGCCGACCCTCTCCTTTTTCTCATATGGCGAAGAAAAATTCCACCTGAAACCGGGGCGGATTTGCCCCGTTTGCCCCGTTTGCATGGCCAGCCCCCTCTGGAACCGGGCGCTGGCCCACCCTTCTGAACTGGCCCCGCAAGTTCTGGAACCCTATATATAAGAAGAACGCCATTGTGAAAATTAACACGATATAGTCAAAAAGCTGGTAGTCGTCGTCGTTATCGTCATCGTAGGAGGAGCCTTCTGCATGGGCCTGGGCCTTCGCAGTGGCCTTTTCAGTGGCCTTCTCGTCCACAAGCTCCGTGTCGGAAGATTTGGCTAGTTTCCGTAGCGTTCCAAGCCAACCAGAAGACTCTGGATCCTCGGGTTTGCTAGCCCTGCTGAACAAGTACTTGAATCGGAGGCGGACAAGCGCAAATCCAAGCGCGTAGGTGTTGGTTTTGGCCTCGCTGTTGATGTTCATGAGATTGAGGTCTTGGTAGTACTTGACGCTGAGGTCATAGTACCGCTTGGCCATGTTGTAGTCCACGGAGTTGTTGGCACACCCCATCCCGTACTCGTACATGTACCCAAGCTTGTAGCAGGCGTGGGCCGACGCCGACAGCGCCGCAGTGTTATAGTAAGCAAAAGCTTTATTGTAATCTGCAGATACATTGCTTTCTGGCAAGCCCTTAGCGTATAAGTCTCCAAGAAGAACGGTGGAGTCGATATGTCCCTGGGACGACGCTAGATCGAGGTACTTCAACGCTGCACTGACACGGTCTGGGTGGAAACGTTTCTTCTCCCACGTGAAAAGCGGCTCAACTTGATAGAGAAGATAGGCGGCCGAGAGCTGCGAGTTCATGAGACCCTGTTCTGCAGCCATCAGGAACCCCAAAAGTGCATTCTTGTAGTTGCCGTAGGTGAGCTCTTCGAAAGCATAGGCAAGGTGGGGCAAAATAAACGACTCGGACCTTTCGACAAAGTTCTTATAAAACAGCAGGAGCTCGGCACACGAAAACGTCTCGCCCTTGGATGCTGCAAACCCCGACTCAATTGCGTCGGCAAGGTAGAACGTCGACTGGTAATGGCCCTTGTAGGCAGACGCGCGGATCAAGTCGTATGTCAGGTCGACATACGACGTCTCGAACGGCGACTCGGGTGCTATAAGGCTCTTAGCGTAGAGGAAAATGCCATGGGAACTGGCATTTTTCGCCGAGCTCTGGAGGTACGACGTGCACGCGGAGCTGAACTTGCCGTCGCTAGTAGGATCGAGCGAGCGCAAGAGTGCCATGTCCAACAAATTGTCCTTATCTGGGCGGAGGGCCACCGCCTCACTAAGCCAGAAGTGTGCCCGGGGAATGTTCCGCTCCACACCCTCACCGTTCAAGTACATGCGGCCCACAAGGCTCTGGCACTTCATCCAGATGTACTTGTCGATGTTGGACGGGTTGGAGGCGCGAGTATCGGCAAACTCCTGCTGGCCCAAGTACGCACAAGCAAGCGCTTCTTGGTAGGCCCTGGAGGCGTTGCGTGGAGAGAAATACCCGCCGTGGAAGTGCTCGAGAGCGTCAAAGTACAAGTCAAGGATCTGCGAGTCTGGCGAGTCGAGGTTTTTCTCGCGGAGCGAGTCCCGTAACTGCACAAAGTTGTCCATATCGGAGCGCACCGAGGACTCCAGTTCGGAGATCTTCTCGCCGTAGATGCCGCCGTGGAAATCGGCTAGATTGATGTTGTACGAGAGGAGCTCGTCTCGCACGTCGGAGCCAGTGTCGTCGAGCTGCTGTATCACCTGGCGGGCTAGGCGCAGGTAATAGAACTGGGCCGTTCCACAGTTTACAGGACACTCGACGCCGTGTAAATGCTGGTACGCAAGCACAAGCAACGCGTTGGTGTTGCCGTTCCGCGCCGCAAACTCGAAGTACACCCTAGCCCGCTGGCGGTCCACCGGTAGCTCGCCAAAGAGGCCCGTCTGGGCCATGAACCCTAGCATATAGTACGCGTGGCCTCTGGCCTTATGGTCCTCGTTCTCGACGGCCAAGTGGTACCATTCACACGCACGGGTGTAGTTAGTTGGCACGGAGAAGTTGCCGAACGTGTAGATGTCCGCTAGCGCTAGGGCCGCGTCGGCCGAGCCAAGCCCAGCTGCCGTTTCAAGCTTTTCTAGTGCGTCCCAGCACGCCGTCTGTGGTTCGTTTGGCGCCGCTGAAACGATATATTCATGGGCGTCTGCGTCGTACTGGGGCACACGGACTCCCAAATGTAGGTTTTTGTGGGTGTAAACGGGCGTTTGGCCGTGGTATTTTGGTGGAAGCTGCGCTAGTTGCAGCATTGCGTGGGCGTATAACAGCGTGGCCTCCAGAACAGCCTCCAGGGCGGCCACAGGTGGGACCAAAGTGGCCAGAGAGGCGGCTAACTCGGCACAGACGGTTTGGAGTCCGAGCACAAACACAGCTAGTAGGCGCATGGGGCACGCAAATGTGGATTGAGGCGGTTTTGGTGGGTGTTTAACGTGGTTCCGAGGTGATCTGAGTGGTTTTGGCTGTGTAGTTACGGCTGGAGTCTGGGGTGCGACTCGGGGCGCTTTGGTGCCGGGCACTGCCTGGCGTGCGGCCCACGGCTAGGGCCTAGGGCCTAGGGCAGTGTTTCCAATTTCCACTCAGATATTTCTTCCATGGAATAAATAAGAGATATGTTTTGCAAAAGCCACTAAAATATTTTAAAATTATCACTATCGCTATCGAGTAAATTAACGAGTCTATTAAATGAAGAGGTCAGACACCTCCTTTCTTTTTTCATGCTTTCGTATCCATTTAGGCATATAAGTGTCCCTGTCAGGGTTCTTATATCTGAACTATGTATTAAGTTAGATCTTCTAGTGAAACCAGTCTGGCTTTCCAACACTTAGGTGGGAAAGCCGGTCATTATATAGTTGGAGCTGACAATAGGTCAGCTAACTAAAATGGTAGTATTGAGTGCAAATCCCCTGTATAATTCCATAACACAGGTTGTAGATTCGTTGCCCGATCATTACTACCGCAGGTTCTCATTGTTAGGCAGTTGATGGCAACTTGCCTAAATGGGACACCTCGCAGTCCCCGTGATGTTGCCAGTACAATCCTTTAACTAATTCGCCTGGCATGCTCCGTTAAGGCATTCAAAGACCTGGTTGTTGCTCAATCCAAACTTCGTCACTTTATTTTATGATATCCGGGCTCATGTGCTAGATAATGGATAACTTTTAAGATCATTTCGAATTATCGGATTAATTATAAATACGTCATAATTGATTATCAGTTAAATTTCATAAGCTAAAAGATGTGTTTGAATTGTTGATGGGCGCATAAAAAACAAAAAAAAAAAAAAAAATTAAGACGGAAAGGATCACGGAGTGGGCCAAGAGAACGGAAATGTCAATGTCATCATTTGGTATCTTTGGATTGCTACCTTTGCCTTCTTATTTTTGATGACTATTGTCTTGCGTGTTCTGGGGTGAAGGAGCGGACCAAATATTGGGAGGTAAGTGCGGTAAGTCTAGGCCAGTGCCACTGGTCACCAGTGGTACACTACATTATGAGGGCACCAAAAAGGGCACGGTAAGTGAAAACCCGGATTTTCACATTTCCTGGGCTTTTTGCTTTAATGCTGTTTCTGGAATGGTCTTTTGCACAGCGCTGTAAAAAAGCAGGTAGTCTTATTCTGAATGTCGTGTACTTGGAAACAGTGCTGTATCGTACAGTCTAAATACGACGTACATTGGGATGTACGATGCAGAATCCATCGTTCACATACAGACATATCCGATGTGTAAGAAAACGGATAGAAATGTACGAAGGTACGACAAATGTACGACGAATGTACGAAAGTTTGAATTACCTCACCACGCTGTTGGATATGAAGAAAACTATGCTCTAAATAACAACAGGAGGCACTCCATGTAGTTCCGAAGACTATTTCAGATGGCTTAAGAAATGGGAATCGGGATATAGCTTGTAACTTTTTCTTACTTTCCACTTTAGGTGCACGATTATGTGGAACAAGAACTTTCCTTGTGCAAGTCCAGGGTCTCGAAAAACGGCATTCCAAGCTAGCATACGCCAACGGTTCAAGAAAAAGCTTTGAGAATCCTGTGAGTGACGTCTTTTTCTGTTATGGCATGGAACTACCCTGTCGACCATTTACATTCGTTGGTCAAAATCAATTTTGGAGGTGGAGAAACGCTTAAACAGTCGAGTAGGACTTCGCAAATTAATACTGTATTCTGAAATTTCACTTTGAGCCTCTGGAAGCGTCATGTATTTTTTTTTTTTTTTTTTTCTTTTTCCTTCTGCTTTCATCGGAAAGTGCTGTAATGAAATCTGAAGGACTATCACCCTTGCGAAAAGTGCAAACTAAAGGACTGAGTTAATTATTACACCTTCAACAGATTTCCTATCAAATGGTGTGTTTCTTTCGATAGTGCTAGGATACTCAGTAATATCGTGACATTAGAGTGCACAGGTTTCGGACAAGTGTTACCTTAGAGGCTAGTATATCGAGTCAGAATGATAAGTGTCTTTCAAGCGAGTCAGTGAGGTCACCCAATGAATTGAGATGACGTGAATCTCCAATTACCAAAAAGATGAACCACTATGGTACCTAAGAAAGCATAGCTGGGGTGTGCAGTAGGAATCCCAAGACAAGTTAGTCAGTCGCCTAGCAATTTTACGAGCGACTGCCTGACAAACGCAACACGGAACCGCTAGAAACTATTGGTATGGCTCCTAAAGCAGTCGAAATGTTTTCAGTCATCTCCACAAACACTTTAAGAAAAATAAAGGCTTTCGATGTACAAAATCGTACTTTCTCATCCGATTTTAGAGGTCACCGTCTTTGTATATACGATGATTGAAAACCTATGTACGATTGAACGAAAAAGATACAGCACTGCTTGGAAATGGTTGCTCATTGATGGGACCAGTATTTGCACCTAACCTTCCAGCATATGGTGTCCTACATTTTGATGTGTATCCTGATGGGTTTTTTACTTTCATTATTTAGATTTTATGTACAATCTCCCTGAGACCTGAATCTACCTCGTTTGTTTATCCTTAAACTTTCCCTGGGAGACCTTCTGTTTAGCAGATATAATGGATCATGGTCAGGAAGTGGATACTAGATGTCCATCCAGGACATGGTATCTCATGAGTCACAGGTGCTCATATTGCTAGTAAAAGGACCTAAAAGTCAAAAGCAGACACGATTTCCATTCGTAGAAATACAATGGTCTTTATTTCCTCTGGCTCACTATCTACATCTATTCATTGAGTCCTGATATAATCGTGGTCGTGAAATAGGTGCAACACCTCCCAGTTTGGAGCCGTCAACTGTCTAATAATGGGAACCCTTGTAGTTGACTGACATATAGTCAGCTCCAAATATATGACTGGAATCCCGACCTTAAAAGGTAGAAAGCCAGAATGGGTCCAGTTGAAGTTCCCACTTAAAACTGAGTTCAGATATAAGAACCCTGGCACATTTAAGCTAGGTCAACTTCCGTGTGGCCCTTTTTGACCTGTTTGTTCTTCCAATGGAAAGCATTATCTTACACTTGAACCGAGAATATACTCAAATTTATAACTGTCCCTGAGGCCTGGCTACGGTGGAAGAAAAACAAGCAATAGTAGAGGTCTTGGAAGTGAAGTTCGGATACACCGAACTAAGTCTAAAACACAGGTATGGGAGTTTCAACAAGAATCAAAAAAGGATAATTTGGCCCAACTATGCCTACAATGGGCCTACAGAGGCCTACCGTAGCCATCGCTAAATCCCATTATCTTTGTCCTTTTGAAATCTCTCACACTGTGTCAAAGCCACACGGCACCATCCACCAGCTTATAGTAAAACAAGCCCTTTGGAGATCCATAGCCTAGATTCCTCTAAGGTACAGTATATCATGGTGATCAGAATGAACCCGTATTTACTTTCTACCAAAGGGTGAGGATTCGTGTGCTCTGATAACAAGGTGAATGTGATACAAAATTCGGAAATAGGTTTTTTTTTTTTTTTTTTTTTTTTTTTTTTTTTTTTTTTTTTCTGAAAGAAACAAACAGACTCTTCGATACATTTGTTACGAAGTAGAAAAAATCGAAGTTTCTCTTTACAGGACCATCTACCCCCACCAAAACACTGAGACAAGTGAGTATTTTTGGTTTTCTCTGGTCCACGCCCGGCTAAAGCTCGACACGCACACATTTTTCTTGGCCCAAAACCATTGCTGGCCCCAAGAAAAACACATTTGACTTGAAGGTGAAAAAATGGGGTCCTTCAAATTGCACGGAGAGATGTTCCAACCTAAATTGGCTGTTTGAATATACACCAACCTTGAAATCAGTTTTCCCTCGTTCCTCTCCCCGTAATTAACCTCTTCTTTATTGCCTTTATCGCCAAGGCTCGGCCCCGCGGCCCCGCGGCCCCACTGCCTCGTGTTCTGGCACTGGACCGCGCACTGGACCGCGCACTCCACAACACCCAGTGCCTCACTAACCTGGAGGTGCCAACACACTCAACCCCAGCAAAACTAGACTCACCAATACTGGTGGACAGCGACAAGTACAGAAGAGAGACAAGGCCTGAGTCCACGAAATGCAGCTTTTCCATCGGGGCCCGCCCCAGCCGCCGCCCCAGCCGCCGGCCCAGGAGGCCATTTTCCGGTCGGCGCCTATGACGCTCGTGCAGTTCTACGTGACCATCGAGTTGGCCCGTGACGTGGTGTTCGCCTTGGGCAAGTCGGGAAATGTGCATTTTCGAGACTTAAACTCTCTGCTCACTCCGTTCCAGCGGACGTTTGTGGACGAGCTTCGCGGCATCGATGCCATAGAACTTCGCCTTGTGTTTCTCTTCGACATGATGGCCAAGTATGGCACGCTTCTGAGCGACCCGTTTGCCACTCTAAGTGCTGACGATGGACCTTTACCGTCCACTTCGGAGCTCCACCAAATAGACGAGACTGTGAGCGCAGTGCACGAGAAAATCAAGCACCTCGACACGTCGTACGTATCGCTCGAACTCAAGAAATTGGCGCTAGTGGAAAACCGCCACGTGTTAGCCGCCGTCCAGGATTTCCACCGGGCTCTGCTAGGTGCAGGACCCACGAACACCGCCGACGAGTTCCGCCAGTTTGAAATCACCGACGACGACGACGAGGAGGCGTTGTTAGGCCTGCATGAACACAATGTGCACGAGACTACCGTGGCCTTTGAGGACTCGGCCATGAACTCTATAGCCGGTACTATTGCCAGGGACAAGGTGCTTGTGTTGCGCAAGATTTTGTGGCGTACTCTAAGAGGTAACCTCTACTTCAACGACTTTCCCATAGATGAGAAGCTCCCTGTATCGACAGAAAGACCTTCAGACGCCGTGGATAAGAACGCGTTTGTCATCTATATCCACGGTGACTATCTTCGGGCACGAGTGCGTAAGATCATCCAGTCTCTCGACGGGCATATCTACGACAACGCCAGTGGCAGTTCCAGCAGCCGGGCACACGCTTTGAGCGAGCTCAATTTGAAGATTGAGGACCTAATCAACGTTGTGGAGTCGACAAAGTCCCACTTGATCTCTGAACTAGTGTTCTTTCAGGAAAAGTACCCAGACTGGCACTACATAATTAAGCGCGAGCGCTACATCTACGAGATTCTCAATAAGTTTGACGAGGACAGCACGCGGAGATGTTTGGTGGGCGAAGGCTGGATCCCCAAAGTCGAATTTAACAAGATCCGTCGCAGTCTAAAAGCTGTGGTTCGTCTGAAGATGGCCAGCTCAACACAGCTGCCGCTCGACGCGGACTCGCTGATCAACTTGTCCACCGACACGCTACAGAACTCAGAGGGCGGCCGTCGTCCAAGTGAGCCCGAAAATCCCTTTGCTGACGGCTCGTTTTTTGCTGTTGGAAGAGACGATCTCGATACCCCTAGCGACGACGAAGACGACACTGACTTCAACTTTGTGGCGGTGGTCAACGAGCTTTCTACCAATCGTGTTCCTCCAACATACCACAAAACCAACAAGTTTACCTCGGGGTTCCAGTCCATTGTTGACACTTATGGAATAGCCACTTATCAGGAGGTCAACCCGGGCTTGGCGACCATCGTCACCTTTCCCTTCTTTTTCGCCATTATGTTTGGCGACTTGGGCCACGGCTTCATTGTGTTGTTGGTGGCATTGTACTTTATTAAAAACGAGCGGTACTTCAACGCCATGCGCAAGAAAGACGAGATTCTCGAAATGGCCTTCAACGGCCGCTACATTGTGCTTTTGATGGGATTGTTCTCAATGTACACTGGGCTCATGTACAACGATATATTTTCCAAGTCGATGACTCTCTTTCTGTCTGGATGGAAATGGGAGTGGCCCGACGGTTACGACTTCAAAAAGGACGGCCCGGTTCTACTCACTGCTGCCAAAATCACCGGTAAAACTTATCCCTTCGGTATAGATTGGGTGTGGCACGGGGCCGAGAATGGGTTGTTATTCACAAACTCGTACAAAATGAAAATGTCGATTGTCATGGGCTACTGTCACATGAACTACTCGCTCATGTTCAGTTTGGTCAACTTCCGGTTTTTCAAATCCAAGGTCGACATCATCGGTAACTTCATCCCCGGGTTCCTCTTCATGCAGAGCATCTTTGGCTACCTTGTTTTGACCATCATCTATAAATGGTGTGTTGATTGGTTTGGAACCGGAAAGCAACCGCCCGGTCTTCTTAACATGTTGATCAATATGTTCTTGTCCCCTGGAGCTATCGAGGATCAATTGTACCCAGGCCAGAAGTACGTGCAAGTGGTTTTGGTGTTGATTGCGCTTGCCTGTGTCCCCTGGCTTCTTTTGTATAAGCCAATGGTGTTGCGCAAGGAAAACAATAAAGCCATTGAGCTCGGCTATCGTGACATTGTCTCACAAAGAGACCACGATATTCAAATGCTAGAGGAGGAAGAAGCTCTTGAGCGTCTCGCGGAAAGAACCACATCTTTTGACGATGCGGATGATGTTGATATGTTGAGTGATAACTTTACTTTCCCGAATGATATAGAGCCCATGGCGCTTAGTTCAGGGCACGGTCATGGTGAAGAAGAGTTCAACTTGATGGACATTGTGATCCACCAGGTGATCCATACCATTGAATTCTGCCTCAATTGTGTTTCTCACACTGCGTCTTACTTGAGATTATGGGCGTTGTCGCTTGCACACGCTCAATTATCAAGTGTCTTGTGGAACATGACCATTCTGAATGCCTTTGGGCCTACTGGAACCGCGGGGATCATTATGACGGTTTGCTTGTTTGCAATGTGGTTCACGTTGACCGTGTGTATCTTGGTGTTGATGGAGGGTACGTCTGCGATGTTACATTCGTTAAGATTACATTGGGTAGAGGCCATGTCCAAGTTTTTCGAGGGCGAAGGCTACGCGTACGAGCCATTTACTTTCTCAAGCATAGACTTGTAAATACTAGCACCGTTGTGGGAAGAAATCTACGGCTAATGAAGGAATCCACGAGTTAGCATAAAGTCGTTCATTGTATTCGTAAAAAATAGGTGCGCTCGGTAAGGCTTTCAACCGGCCTAGAGCTTATTTATAGCAATTCCCTTGCTCACGACGACACTCGACAAGTCATTACGGAGCCGGCTCGGCAAGAAAACATGCCTGCTATCGTCATTCAACCAGCCTCTCATTGCGTTCACCACGGATTCCAAAACAAGACAATTGGTGGAGCTCATGTTCTCCGCCATTTCCGGGGTGATCACGGCCACAGAATCTTCGCTTGTTGCATCAGCTTCTTCAGCGTCTGTCTTCACAAGTGAAGAAATAAGCTTAAGCAAGCACGTGAAAGAAAGAAGCGACATATGCACCTTGTCCTCCCTAAACCGCAAGTGGTTCAAAAGCTGAAGCAGCTTTTCCTGATTGTCCGATTCCGCATAGTAGTTGATTAACGAAGTGAGCAAAACAATGAATTTCTCCTCACTCATCAAATTCAAAGATCGAACAGCTGACTTCTGCTTTTTGATAAGAAGGAGAGAGTCATCGTTTTCAGGCCCTGTCGACGCCACTGTCGAATCGACTCGATGAAGTGATGAAGAATCATGTTCATCGTCATCAACACCCTCGTCATCGTCGTCTGAAATATACTCGTCATCAGTGAGCTCAGGCTCCTCAAATAGGTGCGTGAAGTTTTGCAAGGTATTGGTGATGAACTGTTTATCACTCTTCAACACGTCAGGAGCAGCCCCGGGGAACAAAAGCAACTCAAAGTAGGATAACTGCCGGCTCAAGCTGTTGGATCCATTCACCAATTCGGCTAGTTTCCACGTATCTTTCTTCAAATCCTCCAAGGCGTCATCTTGAACGTCAGCAGGTGAAACAAGAAGGTCCAAATACACTAAAGTCAACTCATGGATGATCTCCAAAACACGCCACTCGAACAAAACGCCATAAAGGTTCTTTTCGTTTCTTAGCAATGATTCTGCAAAAAGCAAAGCGTTTTCTCCATTGGATATATTCTGACAAATGGGCTTGTTGTGTGAAAGGTTGAAAAGACGCTGGGAGAAGCAGTCAGAGGCGAACATCAGTAGGCCGTCAACCGAGTGAATTAATGAGCTGAGCTTGGTCAACAGTTCATCGTCGCCAATGTACTCCGTCTTCATCAAAGCATGACGATTCCATTTCAAATCCAATTCCACAACCTTGGAAAACGAGCTTTTTTGCTTCACCATCACTGCCCCCACTAGGAACTGTAAAAGCAAGCACTCGAAAGTGGGCTTCTTTGTGCGTAGGCCAAGGTAAGCCTTGAACCATTGTACTTCCGAAGCGTTCTCTGAACCCATCAAGTACTTCATGACTTGGTGCTTCTCAACATCACATAATGAGCCACGTGGCTTGACGCCTATAGTAGACAATATCCACGACAAAGGCTCCAGAAGGTGGCGCTTTGGACTCTTTGGTCTGAACATGGCAGTGCCAATGATGGAGTATACTAGCATGGACGCTCCGAAAAAGATAGTGCACATTCGGAGGGTATATATCAACTGCACCACAGATTGGGATGACACTGCAATCGACGTAGGGAAGAAAGGCATCGCCGACATGGCCTGGAAGTTGTTGTCGTTTATATAAGAGGCGCCCATAAGAGTCACCATGCCACCCATAAACAAGTTTGTATTGCGATTGCCCGCAGCTTGGTGTTGAGGAGCCGGTTGTATAGGCACATTTCCACCCGCGTTCGTGTAACCATTCGAGTACATGGTGTAATCTCTGGCCAGACTATCCGCGCCCGGTAGAAGAGGGGACTCTTGTATTGTACGTCGTTGGTACACGTGGGCCGGCGCTTCCAGAGACGTGAACTGGGTCAGATATGAGGCCATCGACACGTGATTTGACCTTGGGTATTGTGCCAAGGGCGCACTCTGTAAGTTAGCTTCAGCACGGCTCACCATCTCCTGGAGCGCTAGGATATCCCTTTGCAACGCCTTGTTTTTCCGTTTCATGTGGATGATGTACTCGTTGGCCTTGGTGAGGATCGAGGCCTTGTTCAACTTGCACGCGGGGCTCAAACCGTCCAAATCAGCGATCGATACACGTTGTTTTCCCGTGGCAAATCTGAGTGTGGGCACCACCTCTCGAAGCTCCATGATCTTGGAGTTGATGCTGGTGCGGTACTTTTTCTCGATCACGTTGTGAGACGTTTTGGTCTTCCGCTGGGGTTTTCTCACTTTGGCCTTCGCCAGCTGCGGGCTGATGTCGACATCTGGGCTGGGGTCGGGCAAATCACCAAGAAAAGCATTATCGTCATTTTCCTCTACTTTGACCTTTGTTTCGTACTGCAGATTCCACTCGTTGCCCGAACCAACACTTCCTCCAGCCTCAGTAGAGGGCGAGGGTTCAAAATCCATCCCGGGACAAAACTCGGCGATATGCTCCATAGGATTGTACCCGAAGTTTTGATTCGCATCCGTAGGAGAGTAGTTTACTTGGCCACCAGGCCATTTATTTAGCAGGTTCACCGAAGAACCACAGGAAGCGGGAGACAATTCCGCGTGTGGAGACATCGTCAGGCCTAGCAGGTTTGTGTACGAGGTTGTCTCGTCCCTGTTCGAATATAACGGCTCGTAAACGACCTCTTTCATGGTGTTGTAATGGTAAAAGTTGCTGGGGTTCGAAGCACAAAAGTTTCCCGAAGACTGGACAGATAAGTCCGAGTCGTTGGAGCTTCCAGCAAACACGTCGTCAATCAGCCCGTTCAGCGAAATGACTTCCGGGGAGCTGGGCTCGTATTTGGCCTCGAATCTCGCCTCAAGGGCTGGGTTGTACTGCTGGTTGTAATCGAGATCTCGGTTCCAATCCAGTGACTTGTCAATAGACGGAACGGTATCGGCAAGCGTGGCTAAAAAAGCGGTGGCCTCGTCGTAATCAAGCCCTGCTTCTGGCTGCAAATAGGACATGTAGTAGTTATGAAGGGTGCTTTTTCGGGGGGATTTTTGTTGTAAAAAGTCTTTTCCTTTTAATTTTTTTTGTTTTTTTCTTGCCTCTGCAGAGGTAAATAAGCAAACCTGATGTCCGAACAGCGTTCCAAAATCGTTCCAAAATGGGCTAATCGGGAGAGCGCACTAGGCCTGAGCAGATAGAGAGCTGCAATCAGGTGCCCTTTACTGTACTGATAGCGCAGTAGCTTTTCCAACAAGCAGAAAGACTTTCTGGATGTGTGCGAGTTTGAGCTTTTGGGCGGCTCAAATTCGTGTTTGCGGTTGATGGAGGTGAAATCAATAGTGGTGCTAGGAAACAAAGCAAAACAAAACAAAAAAAGAGAAGGAGAAGGAACCAGAAAACCTTGTTGCTTCTAACCTGTGGGAACTACGCGGTAGACTAGCAGAGAAGGCGAGAAAAACAGGTGATTTTCGGTATCTTGCGCACGCACCGGAGACAAGTGGTGTGAGAATTGCGCCAGTGCTCTCAACCAGTGCGTACGAGATCTGGCAAGTTCGTTTTTTTTATTTTTTTTTTTTTTCTTTTGTGTGAAACAGGGTCACGAGAATCGGGAAAAGCAGGGGAACAATTGTGTATTTGGTAATTCCGAAAGTTGGCCGGAATCGCGAGTATTGGCAAATTCGGAATACCCCGTCAGCGGTAGTGACGTGGTCATCGATTTGAGTCACAGCGCACACCGAGCAATCTGAATCAAGTGGTCTGTGGTTGGGCACCTGGCACCTTTGGGGCTCAGCGAAAAGACGCCTATTTCCGATATTCTCGCACCCCGCGGGAAAGTACGGGTTGTTGAGCACACGGGCACGGGCACGGGCACGGGCACGGGCACGCTGGCACCGAAGGATGACGGAAAAAAGAAAAGAAAAAAGTACGAGCAAAACGAGGAGCGAAAGGAGAAAACCGAGAAAGCAGGAAAAGAAAACGTGTTCGAAGGGGGCAAGTTGTGTGATCGAAGGTGTATTTCGTTGTGGAACTTAGACATGTCTGGGTGCTCGTTCTCGATCTGGTTTTCGATCCAATTTTTCTCGCCCCTAAGTGACAGTATGCGTCTAGAGAGCTGCACAGGCACATATCACCTAAATTAGCTCGAAGAATGAACACGGCAAAAATGGAAGCACCGTGCATTATAGTCACGTGTCGGCTTTCTTGTAATTCTGGTTTTAATTCTGGCTGCTTCCAATTCTGGTTATAATTCTGTCTGGTTGTGTTTAACGATTTTGGTCGGGCAAGAGAGGATGCAAAAAAAAGAACACTAAAAAAACACGGTTTGACTGGCTCTAAGTCAAGGAGGGCAATCCACGACACTTCATTTGTGCTGGACTCTTCGCTCCACAACAAAAAGCACGTCATTCGTTTTCGATGATGGGTTGTCGAGTAATTCGTAATTCAAACACGGGCCCGGATATTAGTAGACAAATGCGGCAATTTCTGATTGTCCAAAGCCGGTTCTTAATGATCTTGACAGAGCAAATCTGGGTCTTCCGAACAGCTTCTGGATCCGGTTCCAGCCAGTGTTGCTGATAATAACTCAAAATCATTATGGGTTATTTTTATGAAAATGGAGGTCCCATAATACAAGCAATGGAAAAAGATGGTTATGCCACTTATTGTGGTGATCAGTACCATATCCACTTTTATCATAGCCTACATTAGACCACGTTGGCATCGACTCTAGTTTCCCAATCTGGTAGTCTACTGGAACCTCAGGAAGTTGTTCTCACGCCGAGCTATTATCCACCGTCGCTTGAACTCGGGTAATCTTTTCCCTCGAAGGATTCTTTTTTTTTTTTTTTTTTTTTGAATGATAAATCTGATTAGAGAGGAGACGCTCGTAGTCTGAGCTTGCCCAGTCTTATTCCAACAAAAACTATAAAACTCTATAGAAGAAAAAAAGAAAGAGAAAAGACTAGAAAAGAAAAAAAAAAAGACTAAACAATAACGCAATTCTTTGTGAGCCCAACTTTTCTGCATCCCTGTTGATTGTCAAATGACATTCATCTAATCCAGCCACCACTTTCGCAGCCACCTTTCCTTTCCTTTCCTTTCCTTTCCTTTCCTCTTGCTTTTCCTTTTTCCCTCTTATCATTTCACCATTTTGTTAGTCTCGGCTAGTCTTGATCCATGGTAGTTTCCGTCTTCATTGCACCAAAACCCGGGTCCAAAACTTCGCAGCCGTAACGGCCCCAGAAATTTGCCTCCTGCTCTGGAGTCTGCGCTGCGCACTGGATCGAGCCGTTGCACTAAATTAAGTTCATGAAACCTTAGCTAAGAAAAACCGTCTTCTTCGTCTTGGCGCTTGGAAGAATACGAGAAAAGAAAAATATCCACGATAACAAATCATTTCGCGCTGAAATTCTGCTCGTGAACCCACATTTTATCCTCTACTGCGTCAACATTTCCAATCAAGATGGTCCTGGGAAACCCGATTGCTAACAAGATCTTGCGGTCTCAACGATACATTGTGGTGCTCATCATTGCTGTTTTCACCCTCCTTATGGTGATCACTGCTGCTGCTGGCCGCGGATACGTCGACAAAGATGCGGTTAAAGCATCTTTGTCCAGCACATATAACAGTATATGGGGCGATGGTCCTTCTGTTGAAGGCATATCAGCAGAAGCCAATGATAAAACATTGAAGCCGGAATCTGACCAAGAGAAACCCGGGGCTGGTGCAATCCAAGGCTAGGAGGAAGCCAACTTGGAAAAAGAGTAAATGGAGAATTGGGTGACGCTTATTGCTTGTTATTAGTTGGGGTGATCGCACGAGTAGGTTAAGCTAATAAACAAAGGCTAGGATGATATTTTGCGGGCGGATTTTTTTCCTTGTTTTTCACAAGTTCTTCCAGATCACCTTCTCCATGTAGTCGCCCTTGACCTTCTCCTTGAGGAAGCCAATGGAACTTAGCTCATAACATCCCTGAAGAAACCAGGCATATACCATTTTATTCCAAGCGTCGTCGGACGTTTTTGCATTTTCCACGAATGCCGTCATCTTGGCTTTCTGCTCCACCGGTAAGTCCAGTAAATGTCGCTCGATCTCAGCCAAAATCGGTGTTTTCAGTAAAGACAGCCTGAAAGCCACGTAGAAGTCCCAAAGATTGATGCTCACAGGGGCGTCTTTGTACACGTGGTACAATTTACAAACCGGCGGACCCACGAGACTTGTGTGTTTTCTCTTCTGCCCGATATCCGCCATGATCACGGGGTTTCTCAAGTACTTCTGAGGCTCATCCAAAGCGATTTCAATCTGCTGCCTCACATTCGGCCGAATGAGGTTGATCATGAGGTTCTCGTAGTTTTCCTCGATGGCCACTGCCGGCTTCAACTCGTCAAGCTCGCTCCTGCCACCGTTAATGGTAAACACTTCGTGGAACAAATTGTCACTGATCCTCATATTGAGGTACTTGTTTTGTTCAAAGTACTCGGTGATAATGCGCTTGATATCTTCTGCGGAACTTGTTGGAATCTTGTCTCGGAGCGAGCTAATATCGTCGTCAGTTTGTGTGCCAGCCGTGTACTCGATATGGGGACCAAGCAAGAAAGAAGCAAATTCGTCGTATTCATCCGGCGTGTACTCCGCTAGATTTTTCAAAATTCCACTGGAAAAGCTCAGGTTCATAAACTGATTGCTGGTGATCATCTTGTAGATTTGGAACTTTTCTTTACCCCCGCCGCAGAGCCAGTAGATCATTGTCACTGCGTTCATCACTGCATTTTGATACTTTTGGATCCCTTCTCTCGACTCTTCAAAGAGCGTTTTGAGCTCCTTGTTGCTAGAAAAAAGCCGCATGATTTTCTGGCCATCGTGCTTCTCAGGTTCCTGCTCTAGCTGGTACACCAATTGCTCCACGTATGATTTGAACGAGGGAAGTTTTCGTAACGCATCGTAATGGAATCGCTCTAGGGTAAGGTTCTGGCTGATAAGCGCCAGAAGCGGCAGCAGGTAGAAATGGATCATGTACGAGAGTTTGAGCTCGCTGATCAAGCTATCGATGGAGTTGTTGGAATTCTCAAACCTGTTCAACACAACCAGCGATAGGTGGGCGTCCATTAAAAGCGGGTTTTCCTTGGAGATCTCGTTTTGAAGAAGAATCTCGTCAATCACCTGGAACCCGATTTCCTTATTATCCTTTGCTTCGAGCTTCAGGCTTCGGATAAGATTGCGAAGTTTGCTAGTGATGTTGCTGTTGATCCACTCGCCGACATGTCGTGAACTGAGTGCCATCACCAATTTGATGGGATAGCGCCGCGAATAGATGCAAACGAGCTGAAGTAACTGGTTGAGCATCTCGTTGGGAAACCCGTCGCTGTCGTCCAAAACAATGACAATTCTCAATTTATCCTCGCAATGGTGCTTCTTGGTGTACGCTTCCATCCAATCGTGAACGATCTCGAAATCATAGGAGACACGCCCACCTGTAAACGGTGCTGCGGCATCAGCATCTTCGTCTTCGTCCTCTTCCTCAACGAGTTCTGCATCCACGTCAGCTTCATCGTCCAGCTCTGGGTTGACATGATCGTCATGATCGTCATGATCGTCATGATCGTCATGATCGTCATGATCGTCATGATCGTCATGATCTCCGTGATCGTCATGACCCCCATGATCGTCATGATCCCCATGATCCCCATAATCTTCACCGTCTTCACCATCTTCATTTCCTCCCCCTGTCACGCCCTCCCCTCTCCTTTCTCCTCCGATGGGCATCTCCTCCGTTTTCAGATTGGTGCCGCCTTCTACAATCTGTTTGATCATTTCTCGCATTGCACTTTTAATGTTGATACACGTTTTGGAGCTCAATCTCACCATTCGGATATGGGCTTCCTTAGGCTGTTCTGCGGCAATATACGAGGACAACTCGTCCAAGAGCCGGAGATTGTTGGCAGTGTTGGAGCTTAGAGCAAGAAATGCCGTATCTAGTTTGGAAGAGAGTGGTTCCTGGATATACTTTAAAAGACTAGCGAAAAGCGTGTGATTTGCCGTGTTCAAAATGCCTTCGATGGTGTCCTTCTGGTGGCCCCAAATACTGCGGTAGAGGGCGTACCTGAGACGGACATGGTCGGAAGTTTCATTCTTGAAGGCCAAAAATGGGGTGTTGTGGTCAGTAGCCAAAGGTAATTCCTTTGAATTGGCGGTTTCTGAATGTTTGGAGGGCGCTTTGGAGGGCTGTTTCTCTGAAGGTTGATCTGACAGGTTTTCGGGCTGTTTGTCTGATAATTTATCCGGCAGTTTATCCTCCAGTTTATCCTCTGATTTATCCTCTGCTTTACCCTCCAGTTTACCCTCCAGTTTATCCTCCAGTTTACCCTCCAGTTTACCCTCCAGTTTATCCTCCAGTTTATCCTCTACGTTACCTGAAGAGTTCCCACAGTCCCTATCCAGATTTCCAGTCCCATTCGTCTGCAGAAGCTTGTCGAGCACGGTCGTTTTCTGTCGTTTGTAGTTCGCTAGATCGATGGTGTAATGTGTTTTCTGTGCATTTGGATCCAAAGATAGACGCCGAGACATGGCACATCCAATGATATTAAAGGTCAGAACAAGCAATCAATGGACTAAAGGGCCGGGGGTAAGACGACCTCAATGTTGAAATTCCGCAAATTGCAGTCAAATTCCGCGACATGGCCATGATTTCTGGTGCTGAAGTTTCGGCAGACATTTCCACATTTAGGCCTTAGGCCGCGCGCGTTGTACTGCCGCGAAACCGCTGGATGGTTTGGGGCCAAAGTGCTGGGTCCTGGGACCTATTGTCCTTTTGGGGCCTCTCGAAGACCTCTCGCGGCTAACGGACGGGAAATGATACTTCGAAAAGTCATCAAAACATGAAAGAAGAGAAAGAAAAGAAAAGGGGGGAGAGGAAAATGAATTATAAGTTCAAGACAGTGAGGCGAACACGAACACGAACACGAACACGAACACGAACACGAACGGGTCGGAGTTGGGCCGAATCGAGTCCGCTCCTCATACGCCATGATTGAGGTAAGTTTCGGCAAAGTATTCTAGATATAGCTGTTCCAGAATTCCGGTTCTCACTGCTCTTCTCTCTTTTCGTCCTTTCTTTCCGCACAGAGGAATCATGAGACCCTAGGCGTGGGCATGGCCCATGGGCGTGAATTTCAAAGTGTGGCGCTTCGGCCCCAGG
>JAJMGV010000095.1:0-42521 GCA_030582695.1 [Candida] golubevii
GGGAGTGTTGAACTTTCAGAATATTGGAGTGCACAGTATTACATGTCGAAACGACCATGGTACGCGCACGACCTTTCCAACGGTGAAAATCTCTCCGAAAAAGATTAAATTTACTGATACGACTTTAGCGATAGAATAATCTAATATACATAACCCTATGGGAACGCATTTAACACGTCGTTTCCATTACATTTCAACAGACTGAAATGAAAGCCGAAATGACCTATAAACTCGATTTCCAGGTAATGGGCGAGAAAGTTTTGCCTTGGCCTATCGCCTAGGTCGCTTTCACTTAGGAGCTTGAACCATTTATCGAAGGGCAGAAAACATATGTATTGGTAAAATGCATAGAATGTCATGAAGTGCGCGAGGAGATTTGGTATATTGCGTCCTCGAACTCAAAAACACATTTGGGGAAACACAAAGCTACGTTAAGTAAAATCCCGGATCCATTGCATGGGAGAGAGAATGATACAAAACCACATCCGCGCGTGAAAAAGTCAAAACCAAAGCTTCCATCATGGATTCAATTTTGACAGACCCTGTTTTGAAACCGCTTTCGTCAATGACCTTGGATCAAGCGAAACATGACCTTTTCAATGCTAAAACATACAAAACCTTGTTTTTGCAGGAGTTGATGGCAAACAATCTACCTTTTGCTCGCGTTGATAGCTCGGCATTAGCAACGCTCCTCGTGTACGTTAAAAGATGCCCGACAAATGATCTTCTGATCATTAACCGCCGACCCATGAGACCGGCCCTTGACATTGTACATGATTCTAGCTGAAGTGTTTTGATCCTGAAAAGTAACAACAGAGAGTCTCTTACTGTATTCTAAGATGGGTAGGTATGAATAGTCTATTAAATCGTGCTTTAAGTATATCGAGCCACCGAAAAAGGTACAATGTTGTGATCTTAAGATAGATAACATCTACACTCTGATGTCATGGCACCTAATTTCTTTAGTCCTTTTCATACAAGTGGCTGGACAATTAGATAACGATCCGGGAAGCTTCTCCGATTCAAGTGAGGATGAAGATATCGACTGGAAGTAAGTTTTAAATAGCATATAATTGATTTCTAAAATAATATCGAGAATAGCTAATGCTCGAAAATTGCGTGAGTAGATGAGAGCTGAATAGGTGTATTGGGGCGAAAAACAGGCATATTCGTACTAAACTAGGGAAGAATTTGGGATATTACACATTATTACAAATAATATATAAAACTTTATATTTCAAATACAAAAATATAGTGTAATAATTTGTAATAGTCCAAATTCAACATCACTGGGATAAACTATGGGAAATGGTAAATGTTCTTCGGTGCGAGGTGTCCCATTTAGGCAAGTTGCCATCAACTGCCTAACAATGAGAACCTGCGGTAGTAATGATCAGGCAACGAGTCTACAACCTGTATTATGGAATTATACAGGGGATTTGCACTCACTACTACCATTGTAGTTAGCTGACCCATTGTCAGCTCCAACTATATAATGACCGGCTTTCCCACCTAAGTGTTGGGAAGCCAGACTGGTTTCACTAGAAGATCTCACTTAATACATTAGGCAGATATAAGAACCCTGACATTCGGGATCCAGATTTGGTATTTGTCCTTAAATGACTCGCCATCATCTATCTATAGCACTATAAGCTTCTTGTTCCACGGTGTTCCTCTGAGGATTGTTTTTCGTTTCCATCTTTCTAAAAACTAGATCCCAGTGCTCGTCCGTTCATTCTTTCTCTACCGTAACACGGCGATGAAGTTAGCGAAAATAAAGTAGGCTTCTTTCTTCAGTTTTCACAGCAGATCTCACAAAGGATTGGACTAGATTTTCCTAGATTTTAACGCAGAAGATGAACAAGTCTTCCAAAATGAGAACATGAATTTTTCTTTTCTTTTTTTTTTTACCAACTAAACAAATGACATATCCGACAGAAACACAAGGAGTTTCCAAGACACATTAGCCATAATCTTTGGGATTCTCCGTTCTAATATCAAAATTAACTCATTACCCACTCGTGGTAAAAAGCCTCTTCCTGCTCAGCTCAATGATAACATCAGTGATCGTTAATCCAACGTTTCCTAGCCTCGGTGAAAAATCGTATCATGTGGGCGAGAATATTGGAGTTTCTCCCCTAAGGATGTGTAAAGACTGAATAGATAAAGCAACCAAGTGAGGAGCTGTTGACATGCTTTTAAAAACAAAATAAGAATAAAAACAAAACAAAACAAATTAAAAATAAAATTAAAACTTCATACAAAACATCAACAAAATACCAAAGATATAAGATTAGTCTGTGCTGAAGCAGCCTCAGAGTAACGCTTCCTTCTCAACACCAAGGCCACCACACCAAAATCACCATAATCACTAACTTTTCAATTCACACCAAGTGCACTCCCAAATTCTATCAACGGCTGCTTTACTAACAATATTTCCCCCATCGCCCATTCTCCCCATTCTCCATTTTTCTCTTCTACCTTGCCGTCCCGATAAGACAGGTGCCGGCCGGCAACCGCGCTGCATAATGCCATGCTCTATCAGCGATCAGCGATGTGCGATCTGCGAATGCCGATAGCCAATGTGCGCACCGAGCCTAGATTACTTATCTACTCTTTTCTTTAGTGGATGCTTCTCTTTCCCAAGCGAATCCACCACCACACACCCCGATCTCGAATAAGGTACTACAGCAGGCCCCCGTTAATTCGGAACAAGCTCTACTACGCCATGAACAATACCAAAAACGACCTGCAGCCGGGCCCCGAGGTGCCGTATTTCGGCAAAGAAGTGGTGAATCGAGTGTCGTTTCTTCGGGAGGACTCCGATTTCATCAGCAACGCGGTTTTGCACGCGTCCACTAGATTTATTTTTTACAATAACGGCAATCCGCTCATCAACAAAGCAGCCCCTGGCGGCAAACTCGTGGTGCTTACTAACGGCAATGACCAGTTGGCTACCCTAGGCAAGGAAAGTGAGGCGGGCACGACCCGAGGCTTGCTAGCGAATTCTGCAACTTGGCTGCAAATGGTACAAACGTGGGCCGCCGACAATAAGGCCCAGCTGCCAGGCTCGCGTGACCCTGGAAAGCCCAGCTTCCTCTTTTTGGGCTTGAAAGACGAGAGCGTCGGCTTGGATTTCCACCTTCTCAAGCTGTACGATATGGAGACGTACTTGGACCACCAGGGCCGGTACTTTGGCATTCCTTACTTTGCCGTAGACGTTACTAACTCCCGCGAGGCGGAGTCGGTGGTTCTTGAGCACATTACCCGCCATGCCAGCCCGTCTGTGGATGCCTCTGACTTGGTATTTACGGATTCTCGAAAGTACACCATGGGCTTCACCATGGACGAGTCTGCGCTTTTCAGCCATGGTAAAATGTACTTTGACTGGCTCGGGCGCAACCGCTTTTGCCCGGGTTGTGGGTCCAAAGTGATCGGCATTCACGCCGGTGGAAAATTGAAGTGCACAAACGACGCCAAAACCGTGGTGGACTCGGAGGAGAAGTTTGTGTGTCCTGTACAAAATACCCGTGTTTCCAACGTATCGTTTCCTCGGACGGATGCGGTTGTTATCACAGCAATCACCAACCGAGAACGGACCAAAATGCTTCTTCTGTTGAATAAACGGTACGCGCACACTCAAATGTACTCTGCTACTGCCGGGTTCATGGAGCCTTCGGAGACGGTGGAGGTGGCCACGAAAAGAGAGATCTGGGAAGAGACGGGCGTTGCGTGTAGCGATATCCAGATCTTGATGACCCAGCCATGGCCTTTTCCGGGCAATCTCATGATCGGATGTGTGGCCACCGTTGATTTCAACGGCACCAACGAGGTCATTCATCTCGGGCACGACCGCGAGCTCGCCGATGCGCGGTGGTTTGATGTTTCGTTTGTGAAGAAGTTGATTGATGGGACTGCTGGTGACGAAAACGTCGATGGAATTAAGTTGCCCACCGACGTATCGATAGCCTTTAGCTTGATCAAGCACGTGATCGACAGGGACACCAAATTGTGAGGGAGTTTTACAGGGGGCTTTAGAGGGAAACATGGAAACATTTGGAGTACCGGTCACGTGGCTATATTAGATGGCATGGTGGATGTGGGAGTCAGTAACTGAAGAGCGGGCCGAAACACCTTATGGGCGCTTTATCTAAAACTTGTCATTTCTGCTCCTGATTCCTCGTTCGGTCAAATCAAGAATATTAAATGGTCGTTCTGTCAATGTGCTCTTATGGTGAGAAAATAGGGTCATACGTGGGGAGTGAAATGAACATGTAGATGAAAGAGTACGAATCTCATTTTTTGCGTCATTTCTGAATGTTTTTTATTCCAATGCTGACGTGGATCATATGACAGGGAAAGGACGCCTTATATAAAGGGACAGTAAAGTTTCTTATTTGGTGCCTGGATCATTCTTGTTTTTTTTTTTTTTGTTTTTTGTTTTTTTTTTTTTTTGCTTGAAATATATTGTGGTGGCCTTCATTTTATGACCGGGCTACGATGTTACCTTCTCTCAATGTAGCCCTCGGCTACAGTAGACCAAACACCTTATGTATGTTCCATCCAGAATGGTTTCACTCTTCTCCCAGCTTTAAAGGAAGTCTCTTTTTAGCTAGAATTCTTAATTGATCGAGGATTGTGCATTAATTAAAAGTTCGTCATTAAGCTCATAAGCTGCTTTGGAAGATATTGTAGTTAAAGTGCGCTCATACCCCATCAATAATATAGAGGTCGGCATTGAAACAGAAATATGGAAGATTTTATAAATTTGATCCATACTGAATAAAGTTCTAACCACTGACTATCTTAAATCTACTTGATTCAGAATCTCGGACAAGTGACAAGCACTTGTTAATGCTCTTCCGACTCTCTCAAGTCGAAATTAAACCTGATTATCAAATAAACCTTTTTCGGTTTCTTGTTGATCTCACTTCGAAGAAGATATCCTCCAACATTCATGCTCATTTTACTGTATGCTACATGCTGTTTGCTTTCATTCGGAAGTGCTCATACTGCACTTTTTTCTAAATCTTGTAGTGAGCTTATCCAATACTGGCAAATCCAGAAGTTGAGACTCAACCGGAGATGTTCCAAATCTTGAAGTAGCTCTTCTTGAAAAAGTCAAAATTACGTGGAGCAGAACACGTGACTTGCACCCAAAGGCTTGTGTCAGTCATATTTGCAAAATCACGCTATTCTTTCAGACTTCAAGTTTTCAAAGTTGATCGGAAGCCCTAACTGATTCAATTGCTCCCGTAGTCATTTCCAAAAACTTGGACTTATGACCCTTTGTCATGACTCTTAAACTAGATTGCACCCACTTAATGCTGTTCCTGTATACAATGCACCGGCACCTCGGCAACTCCTAACCTAAGCCAAATTACTTTTTCACTTTCCCAAAAAACACCCAAACCAAATCTCAACTGCCCTCATTACATGTTCCTTATATAACTTCCGACCCCCTTCGTAGACCTTCGCCCTCGCACAATGAAATCCTCTTGCGTGGTTGCCGGGCACCGTGGGTTCAAAGGAAAGCATACCGAAAACACCCTCCACGGGTTTCAGAGGTGTTTTCAAACCGGCGCCAGCGTCTTTGAAACAGACGTTTGGACCACGAAAGACGGTGTTTTGGTGATTTCACATGACGTGAATACCAAACGTGTGTTTTGCGACGAAAATGGCGGAGAAACTGACTACAATATCTTGGAAACAAACTACGACCAGTTGAAAACCCTACGGACAATAGGTTCGGGCGAACCACTCTTGACCTTCCAAGACGTTTTGCATTGGTTTTTGCAGTATGTGAAAAACAGCCTGACGGGAAAAACACACAAAATCATGTTGGACGTGAAGAACGCCAATCCGCCCGTTTTACTCCGTCTTTTATTTGCCGATATGCTCGCGGTTCATGACGATTTGGCCTGGTGGTTCCCCCGGATCCAGATCGGCGTGTGGAGCTTGCGCTTTTTGAAATACTTGAACCAAGAACAGTATTTCCAGGAACTTTTTCACGATTGCGGTATTGTCGATGGATTCTCCTGTTTCGACATATATCATATCTCGCTCAGTTGGCAGGACTCTATGGTGTTTTTGGCGTACAACGAATACCTCGACACGCTTGATAAAGCCCGGGTTAAGTTCAAGTTAGCCGGTGTCTCGCTTATCCATGTGAGCACGTGGACAGCGGACTTTTTGGACAAGTTCATGCCCGCTGTAAAGGTACAAGACCTAAAACTATATACATGGACAATCAATCGCGAAAGCCAGCTCCGCTACTTCTGCTGCTTGGGGGAAACATGGCGTCTAAGCGAATACGGAATTATCACCGATTTTCCGGATAAAATGGTGGAGTATTTGTCACGTGAGCTGTGGCCACAGCAAGGCTCTTTGGATGCTGTTCAGATTCCGACTTCTTTTATGATTTTCGCGTGGCTCGCCAAAGTGTCCATGTACTGGGCAAAGCCTGTCCAGTCGTCATTGAATGCCCAGTTTGAGTCACCCGTGGCTCCGGAAGAAACGCTCAGTGTTAAGCCCAAACTTGGGAATAAGATATTTGCTCTTTTGCAGGCGTGGGGTTTGTTCTAGAAGACGTGGAATAGAAAGGGAAAATGGGAGAGTCGACTGAATTGGCGTATTGATCGCTGTGTGTTTAATGATGATGCTGATTGTGTTTACGGAAGGGCTCGGAATTGATGAAATCATGAACTCAGTATGGATTTTATAAATTTTATGGATTCTGTGGATTCATTTACGGCTTCATGGGTCAGTAAACCACCAGTATAACACTTTCCCAATATCAGTTTCTGGTCGAAAAAATAAGAAAAGAGTCCTATTAAAAAGACCACAATCTCTATACTGTCTGCGAATGCTCAATCTCTTACTCAACGACGTATTACCTAACTATTAACTAACTCAAACGCCAGCTGAATATGAAAATTTGTATGTTGAAGGTCTCACCAACAATCCCGTTTACTTGTATAATACAAGAGATACAACAGTGTAGCTTTAGTGTTCATTCTGAAACCAACAAAAATTTGTACTTGCACTAGATAAATCAATATGTACTACACATCACCTTGCAACCCGACTTGCTGACAATACTTTCCATAAGGCGTATGTTTGCACAAGTGATCGCCCTGAAACTCGAGGCAAACGAAGTTGGAGTCACATGATCTCATTTCAATTCCTCTTTCGTCAATATAATAGACACCAGTGTTTTCTGGCGTGTGCGGACCAACCGTGTTGATTAAAGTGACCGCCATGTGTGCAATTTCCTCGTCTGAAATCTCACGGGTGTTCTCTTCCAAGTCTTTCAAGATCTGGTAGTACCGGATCAACGGGTCGAAGTTTGTAGTTTCGATCCATTCCGTCAATTTGTCCTGCAACTCTCGGGTGGGTTGTTTGGCCACGTCCAAGTCGTATTTCCCGTCCAAAACAATCACTGTTGAGTTGACATATGTGTCCTCGGTCACTGCGGTAAAAAACGTGTACGCCAACTTGTTGGCATTGTCGGGCCATACGTCCTGGTAATTCTCGAAAAACTTGAAAATGACCAGGTCACCGATCAGATCGGAGAAGACGGGTGTAAGAAGCAAAAGTAAGGTAAACAAAATCGGCTTCATTATTGAAATAATATTAAGTGAGGAATGTAAGAATGATCCCCGCCTTGTTCTTTTAAATGCCGGGTAGCTTCTTTAGAATTGTGCTTGCTGTAGTATGGAAAGAGGGGAAGCGTGATTTTGATATTGTTCGTTCGGGCTTTCGCCGGGCAAATAGTTGAACTTTGGAAAAGGCGTAGGAAGTGTTCAAAAGACTCCTTAAACGGGTTTCGGGGCCTTCTTTAAACTCTGGTGATTCACGAGTACTCTAATGGTCCACGTTCTCAATATTACTGGTTGGTCATTTTATGAAGTATCTTCAGCTACTACCAGAAGCACCAGAAGCCTAAACTTCAGCTGGCCGATTTCAATAAATGAAACAACAACCATATACACGGCTACGGCTTTGCCCGAAGCCCCTTCGTGGTTTGGATTTTGCCCGAGCATGCTGAATTTCCGATCCCGCTCTGAAGAGATAGAGAGAAAAGTGGAATTGCACCAGTGTGTGAAAATGTGTGAAAATGTCTGTGAAATCATTGTAAAATATCCAAGCCTTTTTTTACTTGTTTTTCCGTAGGTTGGACCCAAGATGTTCTTTTCTCTCTTGTTCTGTTCTTCTTTTCTTCTTGGCCATCCCTTTAGGGATTGTATTCCCCGGCTGCAAAATCTTCTTTCCACCGTTCCATGTGTAAATTCCGGAGTTGCGTACGGGGCCAATGGGTGCCTTTTTTCTTGTCCAAAAACGAGCGTGCTATGATGGAACTGTTAGCAATTTCGTAAATAACGGAATAACTGCGGTACATAAGCTTTGCAGCAACCTCGAAAAGACATAAGGATTTGACTTGGATTTCTTGGTTTGTCCGATTATTTGTGTGGTGTGCGAATACGGCACTTGCCCGAAATTAAGCCATAGATTGGTGAGGAAACTTTATAACTTTCTTATTCCACCGATTCAGTTATTTGTATATTTGCTTCTCCTTTCGAGATGAAGAAATACTGGAGCCAAAATCATCTGTTCTTTAAATTACCACGACTTCTCCTGCTGCAAGTAGTACACTTCAGGAGAGAAAGAGAAGTTCGCCACTTCCTTTCACTAGCCCCAGCCAGTGCTCTTACAAATAGCACTTTTAGCTTATTATTTAACGAATAAGCATTCGATGACTTTTGACGTATTCAATTTCGTAAGCTCTAACCAAGTCCGCAGCCGCTTTGGGAAATGAGGATATGTCTGGCGTACTTACTGAATAAACTGGTTAATCTACTCGATAGCGACAGTGATATTTTCAAAATGTTTTTAGTGTTTTTCGTAATGCAAACCTCTTGAAACTCAAACTTACTACAAAAGATACCTCAGATCACGACCCTTGCCTTTTAGGCTTTTCCAAAACTGGAAAAATATAACCTACGGATGGATGGGAAGACATTCTACTGAACAGAGTTGATAGTGTGCTGTTCTACTAGATTAAGTGACCAAATGGGCACATTTGTACCGACTATACCCAGACTTTAAATCCCAAACAAGAGCTATGGACTACCGCCGTGGCGTTACATGGGACCACTCGAAATCAAAAGGAAAATATGAACCTGCGAAATCTCTGGCATGTTAGATATTTAGGTGATGAAAATTCGTTTCATAGCCGATCTACATTCTCTTCTGGCTCATATATTCAAAAGCGACGTCGAAAAGAACTACAAATCAATCTCCGGGGCTTCCCGAATATGCCAACAGCAAGACATTACGAAAGAGTCATTGAAACTTACAAGCTAGAAGACGGCTTGAAGTCTACGGGTGTGCGCACTCAGCACTGTTAAACAGAAAACTCCATAGGTAGTCCACAACTCGCACCCCACCTAAAATAACATTACCCCAAGTATCAGCACAATCTCATAAAACTACATACTACAAATCATACAGTCGTTCTTCTATGTTCAGTTCTCTTCTACCGAGACCAAAACACTGTGGCCATGAGACGATCAGGGTGGTTTTACCTGGGCCCGAAAAGGCACTGGCTGCGCTAGTTCTAGCTCTCGATAAACCGGATGGCGACAAAAGTCGGGACAGCCTAAAAGGCACAAACCTCGAAGACAAAATAGATCGTTTTGGTTCTAGCTTTCCGCAATACGGTATAGAAGGCGACGCCGACGGCGCTGCAGTTGCAATGTCCTCTTATGAAGACACGGTCCCGTTAAAGCGGAAATACCCCAACCTCAAGCATCACTTTCCTCGGTTCACGCTAGCGACGTGCCCTGACGACTCCTTAAAGACAGTATTTAAAGAGACAAAACGTGTCATCGACGCTTTGCTACTGAAAGCGGAAGGAGGGGACGCTGCTGCCTCACACACCCCTTCGTTGGTGTCTTATGAGCCCAGTTCTATCTCCGATACCTCTGAATCGAAGCCCCACACTCTTGAGATCAGGAACTACCAGCAAGATCCGATGTTGCCGCCCCGGTTCAAGCTCCGCAAAAACCGCGAGAAAGAGCCTCTGCCGCCACCGCCTATTCTTAAGGCAAAAACAGGAGACAAAATCACAAAGGAAATCAAGGACCAGTGGCATATTCCGTCGGCGGTTTCAAACTGGAAAAACAACCAGGGCTTTGCCATTTCCTTGGACAAACGAGTGCATGCGGCCAGTGGAGGCAGCGTAAACGAGGGTGCTGGCATCAATATCCAGAAATTTGGCGAGCTTTCACTGGCTTTGGAAAGTGCCGATAAGAAGGCTCGAAGTGAGCTTGCCCAGCGCAATGAGCAGCGCAAGCAGTTGGTGATGAAGGAACAGGAGGAAAAGGAAAAACGGCTTAAGGAACTACTAGATCGGTCCAGAAAACTGCAGGCCCCCTACAAGCGAGGGGGTGATTCTAGTGTGTATGAGACAAATCGGGGTAGGAAGAGGTATAAGGGTGATTAGGCGGTTGGCAGTGAAGGCACTGGAAATGAAAAGCGTTTTGTTGTGTTATTTGGGTGGTACGGGACTGGTGAGTTTCCGTATTCATTGTCGTGGTTCAATAAACGGACCAAAATGGACCATCTGAGTGCTGGGCAAGGCTCGTTTGAATAAAGTTGTGATTACTCTGAGCCAGGTATCAACCATTCTAGAAAAGTTTAGTATCTGGCTCAATTTGTAATTTATACCTTGAGAAGACTAGAACAACCGTGCAGAAAGTATCAGATACTATATTGTCGGTTTCATGTTGCTCCCACGTTGCTGGGTAACATTGACTCATACCGTATTTAGCACTTAATAGGCAAGGGCGCGTACATTGTAGACGACGTCTAAAACAAGGCTCGTTTATATTAGTGTTTGCTAAGCTGTCTTTTGAGAGTTGAGGAAGATTTTAGTTTATTTTTTGTAAGAATCTCTGGAATATTTAAGCACAAGAGTCTCTTCTTTCGATTATTCATCTCAAGGTAGGCTTGAGCTTTCAGGAAAAAAGGCCGTATATCACTGGTCGGTGAAATTGCCCCTTTGGAAGGCATTGGTATCAAAAGACTGGTTTTCTGAATGCTGAATTTTCGTACATCGTGAAAGTAGAACGTAAAAGATATAATGTTTGTGAAGGTGGTCGACTCTTGGTTGACTCAGTACTACCTATCCCACTGAAAATTGATCGGTTTAGATGAATAGAATCCATGAACTGAGTTAACATCATGAGCTGTAACAATTACGCCAGCAACTATTCTGGTTACAGTTTTCGTTGTGAGCATCGAAATATAAGCTACGATAATAGCATCTTGAACACTGTGAAGCTGGTCTCTTTATATGTATATGGCACCTCGCCTCTGTCCCCACGACTGTGCAACAGCCTCGAATCGATTGTCCTATCGTGTGATCATGTCCTGTTGTATCATCGTTACTTTTTCCCCTTTCTTCCACGGGTTTTGGCCTTGTCGCCGCCCTCGTAAAGCGACTTATCAAACTCGTCCCGCGCAGTACGGTTGACCCATTCTGTCACCCTGGTGATCTGGTTCTCGGCCACTTTCTGGGCCAAACTGTCCTGGAGCTGGGCTCTCAACTGTTCGAGATCTTCCAAGCTGCCGCTAGAAATGACCTCACTGTTGGTTTTCTGGCGCTTATTGGGGCCGCTCGCCATTCTTCGGTTAGGTCTCTTTCTGGTGGTCAGAACGACGTCTTCGTCACTTTCCTCAGTCTCTGCTTCTTGCGCTTCGCCGTTCTTCAACTTCTCGATTTTCGCGTCAACGGCTTCAAGGGTTTCCTCGAGCTCTGCCTCCTCTTTAGGCAATTTATCAAGCCAAAGCGCTTTTCTCCGTGCGGCAATGCTAGCCGTCATTCCCTCTCTCACCCTTAGGAACTCTTTGCGCAACAACGATTCCCTCTTGCCCCAAGGATTGAGCCATTTGATGAGCGAATCGACATCTTCAGCCTGGTCAAAGTAGCGCCACTGTTGGTTAGAGAAAAGGGGCACGTTTTGCTCCTCAATGAACTTTCTCTGCACGGGCATGAGAGTATCCACATCAAAGTCCTTGGGAATCCCTCCGTGCTTGTCGATAACCTCGATGGAGCCATTGATTTCGATCGAGTGTGGTTTGAAGAAGACGCCTTTTTTCTGCGCCTCCGCGACCACAACATCCTTCAACGACGTAAAGTCCATTTCCCTGAACGAAGATGACGATCCGTTAGCGTTTTCAGGCAGCGCTTGAGCACTTGCAAGACCGCTGTTTTCCTCCACTCCCTGCTCAGTCTCCCCCTTCTCCTCCGTCTCCCCCTTCTCCTCCGTCTCCCCCTTCTCCTCCGTCTCCCCCTTCTCCTCCATCTCCCCCTTAGTTTCCAGCTTGATATTCTCCTTTTTGTCCTCCATCTCCAACGAACGCGCAATTTCATCTGCTTCCTCCTTCGAGAGCTTCAAGTGCGATGCACTATCCATTCCAGAAGGACCCTGGATCCAGAGACAGCCCATGAGATAAGTCTCCGTCTGGAAGTCATCTTTTTCATCGGCATCGTCGTCGCTCTCGGGCTCCTGTTGCTCCTCCTCATCTTCTCCTCCACCAGAGTAGTGAATGTTGGGTAAACCGTTGTTTTCAAACCACCAGTACCGGTTGAAGTGGCGGTCCTTACCCAAAAGCCTCACACGCTGGCAGTCCAACTGAGAAAGTTGCATTTCCACCTCCTTCTTCGACGAGCGGGCTTCTCGGATCTTTGCAATCTCCGCTTCTCGGGCATCCCAGAGCTCCTGGAAAGACGGGTCTGTTTCTGCCACTGCCTTCTCGTACTCGGTCATTTCGTACCCCTTTTTATTTAGCCGGTGTTTTTTTCTCAGAAACAGCGACCATAGCTTCGTGTCGGAGGCCTTGCCCACCTCCTCCATCAACCTGCTAAACACTTCGGAATGAAGCTTATTGGCAGTATCCACGTGAAATTTCCAGTCCCGAAGAATGTCAAGCCTTGTTCTTCTCAAGTTCGCAGAAGCGTCAAGAGATTCGTCCATATGAGCTCTCACTGCGTTCCCATTTACAACCAACGATGTCAAGATATGAAGAACTTTCAACCTGAGATCAATGCCCATCGAAGAGTAGAATTGGGTGGTCACAGTTGTGAGTGTGGCGGGCGTAATCAGTGCTGGAGCTAGGGTGGCGTACACTTTCTGGATAGTTTTAGAAAACTCCGGAACATACTCCACGAGCGAAAGCACACCCATGACGATTGTGAGCCAGTTTCCGTCCTTAAAGTTCCGCTTGCGAAGCTTTTCGTGCCACTTGACGCCTCGGTAATTCATCACAGAGTAAGCATTGTGCTCATACTCCTCGGCATCATCGACGCCGCTTTCCATGTTCTTGTCGCCGTTTGTTTCGTGCTCCCCTTCGTCGTCTGCGTCTACTTCGAGTGTATCCAAAGTCTCCCGCTTTTTGTGCTTGCGAGGGGCCGGCGAGACCGATTCGTTGTCAAAATTCTCGTCGTCGATCTTAAGCGGCCTGATCTCGTGCTCACTATCGGAACCTTTTGTGACCTCGTCGTCGTCTTCCTGGGACACGTTCTTTGCCGGGACTTTTTGCTCAAGAAGTGCCACGTTTGGCGGTAGCGTGATCTGGATGCCGGCGATTTTCGTCTCGTCAGACGCGTTTTTGCCGCTGGTGGCGTCGTTGGACACAATAAGCCCAAGAACAGCACACCAAATCTCGTCCAAAAGCTCGCATCTTCCAATGTGTTTCAACTGCTCGTCGTTCCAGCCCATGGCACACACAAAGTCGTCGAAAGTGAAGGTATCGAGCTTGAGAATCTGGTGGTAGATGTTGAGGAACGTCCAGCATTCAAGCGCCTCTTGCACGGACTGGAGCGAGTCGCTCTTGAGTAAACGTATCTCTTTTTCCAACTCAGCTGTACGCTCAGAAGTGTCTTCGTCGCTAGCTACCTCTTGCAATTCCGTAAGCTCTTCTTCGAGCTGCTCCGCAACCTGGCTGTTGAGTTGACGGGCGTTTTCGGGGAGCTTCATAAGCGACGGGGCCGGCCGCGTGTTCTGCAAATCGAAAGTCAAGTGCAAATCGTCGACAATGGTCTTCTTGGACGGCTGCAACAGACCGGAGGTCGCCTGGTCCTTCAGCTCAAGCAGCTCCCGTATCAGCAGCGGCAAATGATGCACCGGAAAGCGCAGTTTGGCATCGTTTCTCTCACGGGTTTTTGGTAACGGCGTGGTTTCGGCCGCCGCCGTGCCTTCAGGCGGTACACCGCCGTTGAGCTCGGCCTCCTGAGCGGCCTTTAATGCCGCCTTGATCTTCAACGCAGCTCGGCCACGAGGTTTTTTCACTTTAGGGGCCGCCCCGGCGTCCACACTCGGAGACGGCGAGTCGGGCTTGTCGTCGCCCTCGTAGGCTATCTCGCCCGACGGAGTCAAGTGCTCAAACTGCTTCAAATCGTCGGGAAACTCGGTCGGAATGCGGTATTTGGAGGCATACCGTTCCTTCACGACCCACGGCGCGCCGATCTTCGGGGACCGCGTGACTGTGAGCTTGACGTATGTCTTGACAAGCCACTTGGTGAAGTGGTTACGGTCACGTGAGATCTGCTGGTTCGTGGCGATTATCTGTGTGTTGTCGTGGAGTGTCGACACAAGATACTTCGTGTCCGAAGGGTTTGAATACTGCACCTTTTCTCGGATTACTCCTCGTTGTTTGACTGACGACATGTAGGGCTGCAAGGGCAAAGACGGATCGGCGTCCTTTGCGAGCTTGTCCGGCAGCGGGGAAATAAGCTTTTTCACATACACCTCCTCGCCCGGGAAATACTCGTTTTTGAAAACCAGGTACACCTTATCCACCAAGAGATCTATGCGGGAGATCCGGTTGAACTGGAGGTACTTGAGGATAGGTTCACGCAAAGCCTCGGGAAAATTGGCCTCGAGGTCACGGATCTCCTTGGCTTCCGACTCGTACGCTTCATAGTACGTCAAACACGAGTTGCCCGTGATCTCACAAACGAACTTGCGCCGGTTATAGTAGTCCGTACGTGCTAGGTACTCCTCGTAGGTCAAAAACCACTCTTTTGTTTGGGGAATCACGTAGATTTCCGTGGCTAGATCCTGCGGGATTGGCGGCGGCCGCACGTACGTGACGGGCTTTCTTTTGTAGAGCACCATGTTGTATGTTTGTACACGGAGGCGAAAGAAAAAAAAAAAAAAAAAAAAAAGAAAACCGGACTAGTAGGGAAATCCGGGGAGTTTAGTTCGTCTGTTGGTTCCTTTTGTGATTTAATGTTTTGGTTGTTTTTGATGCTTTTGCTTTGATGCTTTTGTTTTGCAACTTCTCTCTTGATGCTGCTTTTTGACTAGGTCTTACTTATTCTCTTTTTATGGCGTATTGCCAATTCTCGCCCAGGTCACGCCCGATGGTGATATTTATTATTAGCCAGACGTGTGTTAATAAAGTGCAATAAAGCGATCCAGGCAGTAGAGTCGAGGTGTGAAGAAAGTGATTCAAGTGTGTAGCAAAAGAAAAAGAGAAACCAGGAAAAAGAGAAAAAGAGAACAACACAAGGCTCGCAGAAAAGACGAAAAAATGGTCCGTGGGAGATAGTCCTAGTCTACATATACAATCTCTATGCAAAATAGGGAAACGGGGAAAAGTGGAAAAAAAAAAAAAAAAAAAAAAAAAAATAGACGGATGCAATGCTCGCTGTTTCGCCCTATCTTAGTGAGACAACAGCATTCACCTCCAGGGCCGGATTTTGCAATGGTTGCAATCGTAAAATAGGGTGGGGAGAGGGTGTTGAGCGGATCTTTAGAAAGAAAGCGGCGTTTTTTAACTTTCAGAATTTGTTGCGTTTTGTAGGTTTTTGGGGTTTGGGCTTTGGGCTTTTGGGTTTTTCTGTCTCTGGCGGTTGCTGGTTCGGGATCGGGATTGCCACTTTTTTTCTTTGGTTTTTTTCTTGCTTGTTCATGTTTTTGTCTGATTCGTGTCTCCGCCATTATGCTAAAGGTGCGGGCGCGCGGTAGTGTGTTTATGCGCGCGCGTGTCTGTCTGTCTGCAGGACGTCTCATAACCGTTGGATTAATCTGAATGCCCTGTCAACGTTACTGTTTAGAGGGGAGATGGGCGATAATGAGGGAGATACGAAGGAGTGACTCGCAGAAGTGCTTATTTGCTTTTGTCTTTTTTGCTTTTTTGCTTTTTTGCTTTTTTGCTTTTTTGCTTTTTTTTCGTTTTCGCTTCTACCTCGAGTCGTGTTGTGCTTTTGTTCGTTGACGCCCTGACGCGTGTGCCAGTGCGTGGAGTCCATGAAATCAAGAGGCAATCGATTGTCTATTCTGACAAGTTTGTATTCCAACATTTAATTTTTGACGCTGACTTTTTTTTATATTTTCGAGGATTGATTTTGATATTGTCTTTTGGGATCTTGTTTTTTTATTTTTCTCGTTTCATCACTCTTAACTGTTGACTACTCTATTCATCGTCGGCCCATCTCAAGTAAGTTTAAAATTCGTTTTATGGATCACTGTTTTCCCGCAGGTTCGGCATACCGCAGCACCCGAAGATGGAAAATTTCGAGAGGCCTGGAAAAAGAGAAATCCAGTCCCATACCAGATAATTCAGGATTTGCTGTTCGAGAGGAATTCACCATTTTTAGTTCGATTTTCTTCAATTATCAGATTTGATGGTTTACCACGTGATTGTTTCTTCCCTTCTTTCTTCCCTTCTTTCTTCCCTTCTTTCTTCCCTTCTTTATTTGAGCTGCATCAGTTTCCCATACGAGACTACTTCCTGAGATGGCTTTTAAAATAACCATACCGAAATCCCGAAAGCGACTTTGATCTTTTCTCGGTATGATCAACTTCCTTATCTTAATTATTTTTCTTTTCTTCTCCTAAAATCTAGTATACAATTTCCAAAACTACTGCCAGCACCGAACAATATCAAGCTGTAAACACGGAAAGACAAAAAGACAATAACAAAAAGTATGCCTTTCTCAAATCCACCCCACAACATCTGAGGTGGGCCCAATAGCTCTTCAAAAATCTGTTAAAAAGGCTGAATCTTTTGAACTAAATTTTCAAAATACTTCCTTTTTCTGAACCCAGGTAAAGCACACTCACGAAAGAAATCCAGTGCACGACCCAAATTCACATGGATAGACTCGACATCCATGAGCGGTATTTTTTTTTTTTTGTTTCCTTTTTTTGTTTTTCTCTTTTTCTCTTTTTCTCTTTTTTTTTTTTTGGTGCGATTCCCATTCACCCCGTTTCGCGTGAGAATTATAGTGGCACCTTTTAAAAACACCATAAAAGTCAGAAAGTGGACCAACTCTCCTTTCGTTTGCCGTGCATTGTAGGTGGACAATTCCTCTTTTAATGAGAAAAAAGAAATAAAGATAAAAAGTAAAAAAAAAAAAATGAAAAAGATCGACTCTTGTCCTATAAGAAGGAGACCTCCAATTATGAGTGGAATTCTGATACAGTATGTCCACAGCAGGTCCATAGAACATAGCTAAGGCCAGTGAACTCATTGAATAACATTAACTTAAAAAGCTAGAAGGTGGGAAAGACTCAACCATTTTAGTTTCTCTTCAATGGCAAATACAAAAACTGAGGTGAACCCCTTTTTACCTTTATGGTATGACCAAATTGCAAGTTCTACTTCGCTCTGTTGCTTACTGCGACGTCTCTGCCAATATTAGCCCAGGGGGAACTTATTCCAACCGAAAAGCAGGATAAATTCTTAGTTTGAAATTCTTTCAAAAAGCGTCACTATCCGCTCCTCCCTTCGATGCTCGCCATGTGATTGTCCAAGGATTTTTGCCGATGTTTGCCGCCTGGGGAATCTCGTGGAATATCGGAAATGAATAAAAAAGAGGACGCCATTTAATGCTGTTGTCCTGCATACACCCCGACGGCGTGAGCCGTCTTGGGCTTGAGAGGCGCCCTGGCTTAAGCGACGCGGGAAACTTGCCCCTTTCAGGGTTTATTCTCCGGCCATCATCTCAAAGAGTGGTGTCCTGGCGCGGATATCTTGGAATTCCGACAGCAAGCGGAACAATAAGGTGAGGAAGTTAAAAAAAAAAAAAAAAAAAAAAAGACACGACACGACACTTTCGACCTTGATTATGGCGATAATTTATAGTTTGCCACTGAAGTTTTGGCACCAGAATCAAATTTTTCCTTTCCCCAAGGCTTTCCCCTGTATTATTCCCTCGTTTTGTCTCTAAAGGCACATTGGCCACCTTCCTGCGCTATGTCGTCAAACCACTTACTTGCGACAGTATGCGCAGTCCGCGCGCGCGGATGTTCCTGTACAGCCTTCAGTGTGCAGGCCCAAATCAGGTAACTCCGGAAAAATCGCTGATAATGAGGCCTCACATTAGAGTGAGCTAACTATTATCCCCCAGTTATTTGCACCAAAAACAAGCCGAAAGACCGACTTCAAGCAATTTCCTGGATCCTCTTCCTCCTATTCACTGATTTATGTGTTTTTTTCTTCCAAAAGAATACCCAAACTCGGCATTTCTTGAGCCATTAGTAAGCACAATCAGGCCCTTCAACGAATGCGCAAGTCGGTCCTCTTCGGCGCCGGTATATCGCCGCAACTTATCGATATATAAGCTCGGCATGCGTCCTGAAATGTAGTATTTGGCCAGTGAAGCCGAGATCAAGTAAATTTCGGTAAAAAAAAAATCACTTTCTCTCCAAGCAACCCATCTAGATTTCCATCATGTCTGCTACTGTCCCCGACACCTTCAAAGGATTCGCCGTGTCGTCGTCTGACACCTGGAACCAGCCCAAATTGGTGTCCTACCAGCGCAAGAAGATACTTGCCACCGACGTGGTGATCGAAAACATCTGCTGTGGGCTCTGTGGCACTGATGTGCACACAGTGAGAGAAAACTGGGGTCCCCTCAAGAGAAAAGATGCCGTTGTGGGCCACGAGATCATCGGAAAGGTGATTGCCGTGGGCGACGCCGTCAAGCTGATCAAAGTGGGCGACAGGGTCGGCATTGGTGCGGCGTCGGGCGCCTGTAACGAGTGTGCCAGGTGTTTGAGCGACAACGAACAATACTGTTCCCAAGGTGTGGCCACGTATAACGCCGTGGATGGCTTTTCCGACGGCTACGTGACCCAAGGTGGGTACGCTTCTCACTCGATTGCCAACGAGAAGTTCTGTTTCCCAATCCCCGACAAAATGGACTCGGTGGTTGCCGCGCCTTTGATGTGTGCTGGTCTCACCGTGTACTCGCCTTTGGTGCGCAACATTGGCAAGATCGACAAGCCCGTGGTGGGCATTATTGGCATTGGCGGTTTGGGCCACTTGGCTCTCCAGTTCGCCAAGGCCTTGGGCGCCGAAGTGTACGCGTTTTCGAGAGGCCTGTCGAAAAAGAAGGAGGCGCTTTCATTCGGTGCGGACGGCTTCATTGCCACCCAGGAAGAGGAGGGCTGGGAGAAGAAGTACCACGACAAGTTCCACTTGATCTTGAACTGTGCGTCTGGTGTGGACGACTTCTCATTGGACAAGTACTTGCTGACGATGCTTGTGGATGGACGCTTTGTTAGTGTTGGATTGCCTCCTTCGGGCGACACGCTTTCCGTGCACCCCTTCACGTTTGTGCGGAACGCCACGTCGTTTGGCTCGTCGCTCTTGGGGTCCAAAGCCGAGGCCCAGGAGATGTTGGAGTTGGCTGCGGAGAAGGGAATCAAGCCTATGATTGAGGAGGTGCCTATCAACGAGAAGAGCTGTGGTGAGGCCTTGGCCAGATGCGAGAACGGCGATGTGCGGTACAGATTTGTCTTCACCGACTTCGACAAGGCGTTTGCGTAGGCCGGTTTATAGAAAGCAGGAGATAATGGGAGTGTTTTGGTGAGTCAGTGCGATGATACCGTAGAAGTAACAAGTTCTGGTAGTAGGTATAGTTCGTTGCGTTGGTGAAAGAATTGTTTCATGACGGAAGAAGGTACCTCCTTGCTTCGTAGGGAAATGTGACGAAGTGATGGATATTGAGTGTTGGGATATTGAGTGTTGGGATATTGAGTGTTGGGATATTGAGTGTTGGGATATTGAATGTTTTTGGGGTACGACTCTTTGTGGGCGATTTCCCAGTTATCTGTCCTGTGCTGTGAGTACACTTTGAAAACACTTTGAAAACACTTTGAAAACACTTTGAAAACACTTCGAAAACAATTGAAAGCTTTTAAGAACAATTTGCAAACGCATGCATCAAGCTCGTATTCTTCAGCCTAGGGTTCAATATCCAAAACCCCGTATGCGTTACCTGAGCAAAAGCGGCTTTGTCTTCGAATTGTAGCATCATCAGTTAAGGCCGAATGAAGTTTGCAAACCCCAGATTAATGAAGGAGAATGTTCATTTTCCCTCTGCCTCATTCGTACCTCATTGTTTTATTTCCGAAAAAGTAGTTTCGATATTCTGAAGGAGGTTCCTCTTAAATCCGGAAAATGTGGGCGACAAGGCATCCCGTGTAGCACTTAAACATTTTGTCGTTGGAAATCAACCTAGCCACTCCACGTTCCTCCTGGATGGGGTACTCTCCTTAACCTTTCTCCATTGGAACTGATTGGATGAACGCCAAAGTAGCCGTGAAATAACGAATGGTGTTCTTCTGCCTAAGAATGAACTTCGTCTCCCCTTTGTGCCTTTTTACTTCTTTTTTTGGCTTTGAAACTTAAATTGTTGTGCCCAAGAAGTATGCGCTTAGAGGGCTCGCCCCAAGGGGCCAGGAGCTATGAGGTGGACAACGGGTGAGCCACAAAAGGCACAAAATAAGCCAAGCAAATGGTGTGCCCTCGAAGAATGAGCAGTTCAATACCCCCTCTCCTCATTTTCTGTCTTTTTTAAAACATCATCTTGTTTTCCTTATTCCCTTTAAGTTAGCCGGAAGTACACGATTTTTGAAGGCTGCCCGTGAAAGAAAGAAAAAGGTGTGGGGAAGTGGGTGTCTTTTTGACAAATTCTTCCAGATTCAATGAAGTAAAAAAATGGGTTTTCATAAAGAACTACAGACGCCAGCCGCTTTATATAGAGACCTTTTAAAAACCTAGCCCAAACTTAAATACCCTGGTGGTACCGCTACTGAAGGAACCGCGAGCATATAATAAACGGCTCCAATAAAAGTATAAAAAATGTACAACGTGTTGTATTACATATGGTCCGGCAAAAACCTTGAGAGCAATAGAGTAACGTTTTTGAAGCAGCTCACTATTAAATGAGGTATATGATTGTTTTAGTAGGTCTTGCGGTTTTATTATCCGACGACATGCTAAATTGGGTGCAACCGTGGCTGCAACTTGCAACAACGCAACTGTTAAGAACTTTTTTGTTTGTTTGTTTGTTTGTTTGTTTGTTTGTTTTTTGGTTCTTTTTTGGTTCTTTTTTCCACAAAGATTATCTTGAATTTGCCCTGACAGTCCAGTTGTCTCGATCCTTATCATTGATTAATTGGGGCGAATGTCCGATTGCTTTGAATGCCTTGAAGCTAGCACGTCTCCTACATGCTACTTTGACCTGGCTAAAACGATTGTTTCACCTCAATTTCCTGATAAAACGACCAACCTTGGCAGGTAAAGCGCCGATTTCAATTTAAAGACCATTTTCTTAACGTCCTACCTACTCAAAGTGCTAATTAAGAAGGGCTAAGCAGTACTTTTCTGCTAATACCATAGCAAATTAGGCTCCTAGATACTTAACATAGCAAGAACGACTTCCAGGCAAGCTCTAACCAAGTCCATAGCCCCATTAATGAATACAGATTTATAATGTCTCAACTTTTGAACAAAAGCTTGAGTTCGGTTCAAAAAAAGAAAAACATCGGTCAGTATTCGTTAAAGGATGGTACTGGCGTTACCATGGCGCAACTCGATTTCTAAATGGATAGACATAATACAAAAAAGAGGATACGCATGGCGTATTTAGTGAATAGACTCGTTAATTTGTTCGATAGCGACACTGATGTTTTTGAGGTATTTTTAGTGTTTTTCGCAAAGCATCTCTTATTTATTCAATAAAAGAAATAACTAAAAGAGGGAGCACTGCTGAGCACTTTTTTTTTTTTCTGAAGAAACATCATTGAGAATGAACATTCCCCCACTTCACCTTCTCTTTTCCTATCAATGTATTGCACTTTCTCCGATTTCCACTTTCGTAAACGTCCTCCAAATGACTGCTAGAAATGAGAAACCTCTCAAAGTACGTAACCGGCAAAAACCATCTCCACCAATTAAAGACGTCCAAGAATACCTGACTGTCACCTTCAGCGGGCAAGGCGCGAGATTCCGAATTACGCAGAGAGTTCCGAGTTTGCGGGTGCTAAAAACGATTCCTCCGGTTTATCGAGACCTGGGAACCGCGCGCTCTCTTTTTTTTTTTTTCAGTGCGATCTCAAAAAACACTATCTACACTTTCATCAGTCAAAAGAACCGTCTTTCAACATCAAGAAGCCAAGTTTGCCGCTTTTTCAAATGATGTTACGCCAAGGGCTCAAAGCTCCCCTAAACGGAAGCGTTCCCGCGCTTGCCCGGTGCTTTCACAACGGGCCCTCGGTTCTTTCCAGAGAAGAAATGCCGCCGCCCCTCAAAGTGGCTAAGGATTCCCATTTGCCGCCCAAAGAACACGATTTGAAGATCAACCCGCGCCAGGCAAAACACCGGATTCCGTTTTTGTCTGACCACAAAATCGAAAACGACAAAAACTACAAAATGTCGTCGTTTGCTCAAAATGTCGGCCAGACTATAGTGCGCTTGTTCAATATTGATATGGACCGGTCGCGAGCTGGACCAGTGGCCGGGTCGATCTATTTTGGCGAGTGCAAAAAACAGGGCATGTTCTATCCAAACGAGCCGCTTCTGGAGTCGGCTCTGTTCTACTATGAGACGTTGCGTCTACCCCGCAGTTTCTCCCAATGGTTTCAAATCACAGCTTTGCACTACTGGATTTTGCTGGTGCGGATGCGGGCCATGCCATTCAAGTACGGTCGTAACTACCAGCAGAAGCTTGTGGACCGGATTTTCCGGGATATGGAGCTCCGGATGTCGGGAGAATTAGGGATCTCGTCCAACCGGATTATTGATGGCTACTTGCGGGACTACCATACGCAGCTTTTGGGGTGTGTGGTGGCATACGACGAGGGCTTGGTAACCGATGATATCACGTTGGCTGCGGCGGTTTGGCGAAACATTTTTAACGGCGACCCTAACGTGGATTTACGTCATGTCGAGGCCATGGTGGGGTATATTCATCAGCAGTTGTACGTGTTGAACAAGATGAGTGATCGGGAGTTTGGATTTGGTGACTTTTCGTTTGTACCGCCAAACCAGGTGGTCAAGCCGTTGACCAAGGCCCAGGAGGAGAGCTTGAGGGCTGCTGCTAAAGAGAGGTATGCACAAAAGACAAGGCCTTCGGACAGAAGCTCGCTTTCGTTGGACGAATAAGCGCTGGCTGTACTGTGCGATCCCTCGCATTACAGAATTGGGTTATATTGAGAATGGGTAATGTTAACAGTTTGGCATTGCATCAGGGCATTTCTAGGGTCTATGCGATCTAATGAAAGACGCTTTGTGTGATACTCCACGGAAAAGTGATTTACTTGTTACATTGGCCACGCTGTTATGGGTGTATTGGGATAGCTGAAACTTGATGCTTTCCAGCCCCGGGTGTATTCTAGCCGCTTGTAAATAGTTTATATTGGAGATCGTTGGGTATGGAGATGTGGTTATTGGCGGTGGAGCTGAATGCGTTCTTTTGGTGAGCACACTTCAGTTTTACGTCAATTGCACTGATTTCTTATTTCATGTTTGAACCCAGAGTAATAGTATCTTACACCATCCTCGATCATATAAGCCACAAACCGTTTTCTTGATTTCGACTACTTTTTTCAATGTGGAAACGTCCTGGAAGGCATCTGCAACAAGAACTTCTGAATGGTCCACATTCAATGTGTTCAAACTGGGCGAATTGAGTTGGAGATTTTCTAACTGTCTTATGGTCCTCTGAAGAAACTTTAGTTTCATTACAAACTAAAGTTCTTTAATAATTTCAGTCAAAGATATCGCAAACGTACGGTTCAAATTAAATTGCTAGATAGAAAAATCAATATGAAAGCTTTAAGTTCTCGTTCTCAATGTTATTGTATAGTCTATTTACTATTTAGTGGGCTTCTAACAGACTTACCCATAGATCCATAGATAAATCCTAGGACTTCTTGCTTCTGTTTCCACAGAATGTGTCAATATCTTCAAACGCTTATAGGCTGGCCAAACCCTTCAAAAGTCTTCTTCTTCTCGGAACACTCAAATCTCACATAAACATTCAAGCTCTGTACAAACTCCGCCTCTGTTTAGAGCACCACATCACTTCTCACAATTTCGACTTTTCCGAGCCTTCCCATGACTCGCCGTTCGTGCCCCGGATCATCACATTCATCACGGCATAGTCATCTCCCTCCCGGGCATCTGGAGAATCCTTTGAGCCCAAAACAATATCCTCGTAAAAGCGGAATCCAAACTTATTGTAGATGGGAATGTTATCTGCAGACGAGCTCTCCAAATAAGCCATGTTATTGTTACCCGGCACGTCGATGTATTTTTGGAACATGTAATCAAACATCGTCCTGACGTTGCCCTTGCCCCTAGCCCTTTCTTCAGAGCCCAAATACACCAACGTATATACGCCTTTTCCTTGGAAACGTTCGTCTGAGCTAATTATCCGTTCACAAGTGTCGTGCAAAAGAGGCAACATCCCCTTGAAGATCTTCTCCTGGCCCTCCTGGCCGGCCATGTCCCAAAGCTCGCCATATCCGGACTCCATCAAATTGGCAAAGCTGTCCAAGCCGTTTTCGCCCGATTTTGGATGCGACCATATGGCCACCGTTTCAAACCCCTCGCTGGACTCGCCAATACCCAAGCAAATGCCCTTGCGGATGTGTTGTCCCAAGTAGCACTTGTAAAGCAAGCGATCCACGGCGTTTTTCTGGTCTGGGTCGTCAATATGGGCCGTCAATAACTTGGCAAGCGCATCCGTACTGAACAGTGCTTGTAAGGTACGAGCAGCCATGGGCACATCGGCCAAAGTCAATTTTCGGACACGTGCAAACTTTTCCGTCTGCGTGTTTCTGGATTCTGAAGCCTGGTGTGACATACTGGACTTCAAAAAATGTGGTTTGGGGTGGATTTTGCGTGGTTTGGTTTTTTTTGCTGTCTCAGATTGAGGTCAATCAGAAAGATAAAACGTACTTGTACTGGTAGCTGAGCTTAACAAACATAACCAGGCTTTTCAGCATAGACTAGGTTGGTTGAGAAAAGGGAAAATAAAGGAGGTTTTTTGGCTTTTGTGGGGGGTCTTGGACGTGGTTCAAGGCCAATCTCTAGTTTAGTTGTAGTCTGATTAGAAGGCCAATTTTAGAGATGCTCGCTGCGTCTTATACTGTGGGGAGCCTTCCATCATGAGCCACGTATCGCCGGTAAAGGCAGGCAGAAACGATTGGGTATCCTGCAGACCGTCATTGCGTCCGCTGTTAGCGCACACTCCCGTTTCGGGCATTCGATGCGACGCAGGCGCACCTTGGCTTCGTGCCTCTATACATTTCCTATATATCTGGTCTGTTGGAGGAAGCCATGATATATTGAACAAGAGAAAAATCGGCAAAAACGAGTAGCTAGAGAAGGGCTGCTGTGATTATTTTTCTTTTTTTTTTTTCTTTCTTTTTTTTGTCCCCATCTGGCCTGGATTCGTGCACACCACGACTCGTTAATCTAGATATGGAATGGCCTTCTTAGCGGGTTCTGAAAGTCTGTGAGCATCACGCATGCATGCGCCTACTTGCAGCACAGAACTCTATCGACTGCATCTACTATCGACTGTTCCTGATCATCTGATGTACGCTTGATTACGAGGATAATACCGAACACGATTCGTAAAGTTCAAGTGGCCACTATTCTATTCAAAAGACAAATCAAATGTTCGTAAGCGGAAAATGTTTTGACTCATGGAGTGGTATACGAATGGGGTTTATAGTGGTTCGTTTCTGCGTCGCTGTCGTGTATCAATATGCTGATTCGTAATCTAGGCCACGGAATACCACATCTGAGTTCTCACAGTTACACCAATTCCACAAGTTCCATATTTCTGTCAGTACCCCCAGGGAACCCACGTTCAAAAGCACAAGCGTTCAACAAACTTTGCGTCTCCAGAGCCCGAGTCCTCTCTTCCTCCGTTTTTCTTCTTTTCCTTTAACCTTCTCATCACTTCTTTCCCTTCTTCTTCTTCTTGTTTTTGCTCTTGCTTGAAGCACTACTTGTAGTCAGGACTTGTGACGCCGCTGCCGGTGCTGGCGACAGCTCCACTGCACCCTGATGGCCACCCGATTTCTTTTTCAACTCTTTCTTTGATGGCTTGTAGTATGAGCGGAGTTTCAATGGAAGCCACCTTTCCTTATCAAGATCCTTCTCAGGGTCAAACTTGCCATCCGGCTTTAGCACCTTGTTTTTAGAGAATTTCGGTTTCTGGGGCTTTTTTGTCACCTTGTACAGGGCAGACGTTGCTTTTGCCAGCAGGGCCTTCGTAATCGTGGGGTGTGCGCTGATTATATCGTCAACATTGACTGCCAAAAGAGTTTCCACGTCTTCTGTTGAGGCTAACTCATCCGCAGAAGTGAGGCCGGAAAGATCTCCAGTCAAAACACTAGCCAATAAATTATCGTTAGGCTTTGCAGCTTGTAGGAGTTTGAAAAGTGCATATGCTTCGTCGTTTCTGGAGCTTCCCGCAAAAAGCTTGAGTGCAAAAGCACGCACAAACTCGTATAACTGCCTGTTTTCGGCCAACAATGATGTGGAAATGCCCTTGAAATGTTCGAACATGGACGTATAAAGAGCATCGAGCTTCTTTGCGTTGTTCAGCACCTCGTACATGTTGATGAGAGTACCAAATACAGATGCGTGTAGATTCTCGGGCTCTTCCGAGAACTCGATCGACGCCATTTGTTCAAAAACCAACATTGCTTGTTCATACTTCGCGGATTGGGAGTTGAAGTGCACAAGAAGCATGGCCGCAGCAAGGGTCTTGTCGCATACCTGTTTCCGACTTAGCTCAAGCATACAGAACCTGTAGAGTTTTTTTCCAAGAGCTTTGGCATCAAGAATCCCCAATTGCAAATCACGATAAGAGTAGCCCAAAGTCAAGAGCACCCTGAATAATAATGGGGTAACATCGCCCTCGAAGTCCTTTAGCCACGTGTCAAAAAAAGCACGTTGCAAATAATTGGACGACTTGCGCAAAGTTCCAGTTTGGTACGCCAATAATAAGTGGTTTTGGATCAAGATCCGGAACTGCGGCTTGGTGAGTTTGTGTCTCAAATGGTGCAAGTTCTCTTTGTAGTTCAACTCCCTGGCGGCAAAGTTGACGTTTTCCGTGGTGCCCGTCAACAGAATGTAGTTGTTTTTGAAGATGAGTTTGGTGGAAAGATCGGTGATACTGGGCATGTCCAAATCCTTCATTATCGCCAATGCTTTGGCAGTTTCGCCCTGGATCTGGTAAATGTAAGCCTTTGTTAACTTGATGGGGGCGATTTCCAACGCCAAATCTGCTGCTTCTGTGTCCATATTCTGTTCAAGGCACATGGAAGAAGCCTCGTCTAAGAGCGTCAAGGCTGATTCTTTATTGTTGCTTAAAAGCTCTCTCAAAGCGTTGTTGAACACATAATCGTATGATTTTTCCGCCGCGGACACACTCAACATGGGCTTTTCATCCCGTTGGCCTTTTCCGGCAAGCTGAGACAAAATTGCCCGTTCGTTACAGGCCATGTCTAACTCATTATCAACGGAATTGGACGTAATGAGGTCTTTGTACAACGCCAACGACTCGGAAATGTGCCCGTTTTGGTACAAGCTTTGTGCCATCACGTGCCTTAATGCTCTGGCAGTGATACTACTCGCGTCGTAGTCAGGGGCCCTCGTCAAGGTCTCGTATAAGGAGTTTAGAAGCTTGAAATTGCCCGTTTTATAATATACGTAAGCCTTTTCAACGGGGAATTGGGCGTGGATCGACTCTGGCACCTCATGCAAAAGAATTAACGCCTTGTAGTACCGATCCAAGTTGATTAACGCCACAATACAGTTGTGGAAAGAGTTGACATCGGCGAAATTCTTCACTTTAGAGAGGTATTGGTACGATACCTCAAACACCGACTTGTGGTCGTCCATATCCTGCGCCGACAGCATATTGAGCTTCTTGAAAGCTTCAATCACAGAGCTGGACATTTTTCGGAGTGTGTGGGAGAAATGTTTCACGCCTGTGTTGATGAATAGTGTTGAAATTAAGTGACTACTGTCTTGTCTTGAAGGTCACCTTGACGATTTTTTCGCCGGCCAGTATGCAGTACTGTGAAGTTGGTGGTGTTCAGAGCAGTTAAATATCAAGTATATGGTGGGGGATTTTGGGGAGAGGTCAAGTTTTGCGGTTTGAAAGTGTCTTGGGTGAATTAAAATGGCCCAAAAATCGAAAAACTATGGACTTTTGTTGTCAGAGGCCGTCTTTTGTTTGCACTGACCAGGGTCGTTTTTTCCTAGTCTTCTTGGTCTCAATTCCGAATTAAACGGGGTTGACATTTCGCACCCGGTGCAACGAATCTAGGTTAAGTGAGTAGGTAGTTCTTGAAAAACAGCATTTTGGTACAGTTTTTCAGGTGAAGAATAATCTCAAAGCAAATTCCAGTAAAACATGTTTAGGAAACTTTTATGGTGTCTCTTTTGAGAGCGGTGCTGTGTCAAGTTGTGCTCTTTCTTTTACCCCTCTTGCATCCTCTTGCATCCTCTTGCAACCTCATAAACGTGATCCTGAATCGCTGATGATCTCTTGATGTTGGGTTTCAGATACTCCACTGGAATTAGAAAGTTATTAAAAAGCTTTCGTAGGGAGTTAGCCTGTGTGGTACAATGGGTTTTTATTTTATCTTTTTATTTTATTTCATCTTTTGATTTTTTTGAAGAAGCTGTCAGTTTCGAGGTGAACTTGGAGAAGATCATATATGCTGCGCCTTCTAAGAAGGAGAATAGGCAATTCACAGCAAGCAATTTCATGACAAGCAATTCCACCGCTGCGCCATGAATAGAAAACGAGTCTTGCCTTTTGAAACAACGTAGAAATCTGAGATCAAACAACGACCCTTTCATTGTTTCTAGGTCTCGATTCTAATGTTTCTCTGAAACAAATGACCATCCTTTGATCCGAACCCTTTCCCTTTCCCTTCCCCAACGCCCTATCCCCAATAATTCTTCGAGGTGATGGAACACGAGCCGGGCTTCAATTACTTGTGGTATGGAACTGGGATCACATTTCCTTTTTTCCAAAAACACAAATGCATTACTTCCTTAACACAGCCGAAGCCAAGCGAAAGTAAGATGACATATATCTTTCCATTCCAAGAATTCAACAGCTTCTCAGGTGTATATAAACACACTTTTCGCCCTTCAGCACACACCTTTCCTCTACAGTGTTCAAACCAAATGAAAATCACCATCACTCTAATTGCCTCCGCTTTGCTCGGGTCCGCTTGCGCCTCTGGGGTCAAAACACCTGACGACGAAATTACGGGTCCTCATAACCCACCTGAGTATGCCTTTGATGACTTCTACAGTCGCTTGCTCAAGCGAGGGACTGATTTGAAAGTTTACGAGACTCACTACAAGCAGTCACATGCTTTGCATGCAATTGGAAATGAAGTCAACGGCCTTTTTATCGGCCTCCCAGACGGTTTGAATGTGGATTATTCCACTTTTGGAAAGAAGAATGACGACTTACGATTAAGGCTAAATGAGGTTGCCGATGCTGCTGAGGGGAAGTTGCCTGGTGCCTTCAGTATGGATAAGCGCATTAAACAAGTACGGACTCGTTTCTTGACGTTGAAGCACGCTTACGACTTTAGGCAAACCTACCAGAAGAGCGACATTCCAGAGTTCGCTTCGCTCCTAAAAATATATGAGTTTAGGTTGAAAGTGTTCCGGTTTTTCATGATTGACGGGGCTCTTGACAGTAACATTCAGGGTGTCGGCAAAAAGGTGGACGAACTCGAAGCGGAGTTGACTGAGTTAAAGGCAAAGGTGGAATTGGCCAAGGGCATTCCGTCCGAAATCAAGCAGATGTATGAGGTGGAGGTAGTCGAAGATCGCAAGGCTTTGGACTTATTGAAACAGGCCTCAGAACGGGCTTCTAGTCGTTCACACGCCAAATCTTAGGAAAAATGTATCTTTGTTGTAGTTGCCTGGTCTTTGTTTTGTTTGTTTAATGAAAATGTGTTTGCTTTACTGAACTTTTAGGTTATCTCGATTGCCGTGGGAGAGGTTACTGGGGTTCATAGTGGCTGCGAAACGGTCGCGAAAAAACGGAGCTTAAAGATAGTTAAAAGTGAACACTGGAAACACAGAATATGTAGTTTTTTGTTTGTTCTTATAACTTGTTTTTATTTTTGGTCTTTTCTTGTTTTTTTTGCTAGTGCTATCTTATTTTAATCTTGGTATTCATGCACATTTGCTTATCCTGATACACTTCCAAGTTCTCAGCGGACACGGCGTACAGAAAATGAACTCAAGCTGAAAATAACATACTAGTGCAAATTTCGAGTGGCCAAACTGGCAGAATTTGCCTGCGATATTCTTTATTTTCAGTTTGTTGATTTTCCTAGGACCTGGTAGTTAGTAACTTAATAAGTATAATCTTTGCTCTTCGATATCATGTGTATATCCCGTTAAGCTCTTCCAGTATAGTCGATCCATCAAGGTTCATTCCAAAAGTGTAACTACAAATCCATTTATGATCTAATTATATTTTACTCTGGATTTAAATGAACTCGTATTTGACTTTATTTCAACTCGCTTTCCAAATGATCACAATCCTCAAACGCTCTTCTGAATTAACCGAGTATATGGGAAAATTACGAATGAAGGGGTGGTTGAAACAAGCTTGAATTTCAGAACTAAAAAACAAAATTTCAGAATTTTACCGGTTACGACAAAACAAACAAGACAATGTTTTCATGGAACACTTAGAAAACACTGAAACCTGGTAGCTCTCTTGAAATTACAACTCGCGGTACACTTTATTTTCCATAGTGAGAGCATTGTTTAGGCAGTTATACAATAGTCACTAATCATGTAAAACAAAGACTCCACTTCAAACCCACCTTTCGAACCAAATCAAGCAAGCACCTGATAACAGGTGTTAATTATTTTTCCATAAACCTCGAAGTCAAAACAACAAGGCGGTGGTGTCTTGAAATTGACACTTTTGTTATTCCATGCTGACCATGCTGTTTGGTAGTGAATTTCACTGACTCCTAAACAATAAAGGTGACCAATTCTAGGCCCAGAAACAAGAGAAATTTCAAGATCATCTTCTCTTATTAATTGAGTTATTAAGATAACAATTCAACTTTACTTGACTACTTGACCAGAAATGCATCAAAGACTTTCCAGGAGAGTATGCAAAAAACATTGAATATAGCACGAGCATATATTCCTGAAATATATCCCCATTGTGCACTGAAACAGCAACATAAAGAGCACCAGTTACATGTGAATTTCTCATTTGGTTGTTGAAACCTTCCAAATTGAAGAAGAGGAAAACAAAAAAAAAAAAACAATTTTTTCTATTGTAAGTCAGGGTAAGCTGATCCCCAGCCCAGCTTAAAATGGTCCACCTGTGCCACCAAATCGTGCTCTAATCACCCAAACATTCGAACAAAAATGAGACTTTCTTCAATGCTAGGAGCCTTTTTAGCTTCCCCGCTACTTGTTCTTGGCTTTTTCAATCAAGAATCACCATCAAAAGTCATCTCAAACTCCCCTTCTCTTGCCACATCTCGAACTCCTTACAAGCACGTGAACAAACTAGGCAGCCACTGGGATAAGCGGAAGCTTGATGCCGAAACATATGAGATTTACTATAAGCAGTCACATGCTGTGATGTCGCTTGTGAAAGAATTTGACCTGCTCTTCGCAAATGGCTATATTGACTATAGTACCTTTGAAGAGAAGCAGGATGAATGGCTTAAGAGATTGATTGAGATTGAAGAGGCGGCAAAGGGAGTTCTACATGGCAAATATAATTTGGACACTTGGATCCAGCTTTTCCAAAACCGCTTCACAGCATTGGAAAAGGCTTGTGAGATCCGCAGGAGGTTTGCAAGTGACAGTTACGCGGGTTCTGCGTTACTTTTAGAGGCGTTTGAACTTGGGGTAAGAATTCTCAACTTTTATCGCTACGATGGGGCAATACGTCCGGAAATAGCCTTTCCTCAAATCGAGTTTGACTTGCTTGAGGAAGAGTTCTCTGACTTAAAAAAGGACTTTGAAGAGGAATTTGGAGTTGACCCGGTAGTGCGGTCTTTTTTTGACGAGCAGGTTAAGGAAGTGGAGACTAGTCTCAAGACATTGAAAATCAAAAATGGCGAAAAGAAGAAAAAGGACGAAGTTTCTCCCTGATGACATCAAAAAGCGACTTTGAACAAAAGCTGAAACATCGACCGTTCAGTAAGATGAAGCAGGCGAAACTAAGTGTAGCTAAGTGTAGCTAAGTGTATCTACTTTTGGCGAATGGACAGCGCCTTGCACTTCCCGATTTAAAAAAAATGTTCCGCGCTATATTAGAACTTAAGATGGCGTTCGCTGTACCGAATACTGTGTAGAGGAGGCCGCCCGGCGCGAAACAAAACAAAACAAACACTGCCGTAGAGATTCGTTCTTCTCGCCAAACCTTTTAGAATACTTTACGAACGTTGAACACAGTTACGGCATGTCTCGTATGTGAATCCCTAAACGATTGATACTTTCGCCACCTGAACACATGACTGACTCTTTCAAGAAGAATTCAATCCCACATCAGGTTTACTTGAGATTCTTTCAAAGAGAAGAAATCTCAAGTGGGCGGATCCAAAATCTTCGATCGGTAAAAAGCTACGTCACCAACTCCGTGAGGTAGTCAGCTTGATGGACGAATATGAAATGAACTACTTGTATAAAAGAGATCGTGTTCTCCACTCGAAGTCGCGCCCAAAAACAAGCAATCGACAGACCAAACCGCGGTTGGCCGGCCTGGATGTTTATGTTTGCCGGCGGGGCGGAAAACCTGCCCCTTTAAAGGGTCCTCGCGTGAGAAAACAAAGGGACAATGTGAGAAATGGATGTAAGGCCAGATTTGTTATTCGTTATCCTCCCGGCTACAAGCATTTGCCGGGAAACATAATAAACGTTCAGCAGTTTGGAGATGTGTGGGTTGACGTCACATGGGCCACACAACATAACCATGACCTCGAATCAGTGCCGGATTTTCCAAAATGCCATTGTCGAAGGAAGCAAGAGGCCATGTCGTGCGGTCTCTTGGAGTTTCGTGGGACCCTATCAAAGACTTGCAAAACATCGAGCTGAGTAACCCGGGCATTGATCACATGAACCTGGAACTTAGACTTACAAAACATCGAGCTGAGTAACCCGGGCATTGATCACATGAACCCGGAACTTCAGAAATTTTCATACAATCATTGGTATTACCAGAGCATCAAAAGTATGACAAGAGGAGCTAGGTTACATGATGATGTGAAGCAAAGTTTGATAATTTGGGCGGAAAAAATCTCGAACCTGGGGGGCTTCGCCGCTTTTACGGACCAGTTTCTACCTCTTGATGGCAATTCCAATTTGCAAAGCGTGATGAACTCTAAAAAGAGAAAGTGTGGTCGTTTGTATCCATGGATGACTGGCAACTCCAAACGGCACGTGATAACGCCGAGATTTTTCATCTAGACGCAACTCACAAAACTTGCCGTGGACTTCTTAAAGATGAAAATGTATTGTTGTTCACCATTTGTGTGAGGAATGCCAAAACGAGAAATAGCGCCCCTGTTGCTTTCATGATGACTAATGGAGGGTCTGCCGCGGTAATTGCGGATTTCTTGCTCAAAGTGAAGACATGGTCCGACTTCAAGCCGAGGTTTGCGGTCACGGATTGCGATGATGCCGAAACAGCAGCCATCAATTTTGTGTGGAAGAATGGATTGCCTATTGTCTACTGTCGATTTCACATTTTAAAGGCTTTCAAGCAACAAATCCGGAACAAACTTAAGGGAGTTGAGAACAAAGAGGGCTTGATAAGGGAAATGACAGCTGAATTTATTCGTATCCTTGACAGCAAGACGCCAGCGGAAGCCGAAGAGAGGATGAATCACTTCGTAACCAAATTCTCTTCATTCACCGTGGTGGTAAAGTACGTTACGGGAGAATGGTTTTCGAAAAAAGCCTACATTATCGATGCGTACACCCCTAACTTTGCCAGGGGAAGAAACACAAACAACTTGATCGAAGCTTTTCATCATATTTTGAAAGGGAATTACTTGGGTAGGTCTCGTGAACAGAGACCTGACCAACTCATTTTCAAAATTATATCCTTTGTTTTACCGAAATACAAGGGTGACGAGAAAAGGGCTTTGTTAGGATTCAGGCCCAGGTATTTGGACAAGACCGAACGAGAAGCAGACGCGAAGGCAATGGCTATTCCTGAAGAGTTCATGGAGCGGATGATTGTCCCGTTAAGCGATGGGCGTATGAAAGTGCTATCGTTTACGGATCAGCTAAAAAGGTACGACGTATCTTTGATGATTGCCGGGTCAGACAAGGACACGTGCTCGTGTCCTGCTCATCTAAACGGCAAGATGCATTGCAAGCATATTCGTTTAGTGATCAGATGGTGGAATCTGGCGTCGATAGAGAGTCAGGCTGAAGGTGCCGCTTCTGACGAATGTACTGGGATAGAATCCGTTCCAATAGATCATAGCCAGGATGAATCCGAGGGAATGCCAGAGTCACTTTCTGATATGGAAGTACCATACGGTTCGATTGACGGAGGTGAAAATTTGTCTCACTGCCCGACTGAAACTTCAAACTATTCACTTGCAGAACAGGTTGACTGTTTGTCAAAGGAACCTGTCACAGGGAGCGGAATGCTAGAGCAAGGCAATCAATATATGGAGGAGTGCCCTATGCCTGAATGTGATGTCGAGGAAGTTGAAACAGATGCGTCCCTTGCAGCACCCATGACGGATTCAGATTACTCTCGCTCTACGAGCATTATACCAGAGTCGGACCAACATATGTTCGGTGTGTTGGACTTTGAAGTATTACAAGAAAATGTTAGAGATCTTGGCTACATGCTGTCAAAAGCTCTGGCGAATGAAAAATTAAAAACGGAGGCGGAATTGAAAAAGCTGATGATGAGTCTCCAGAAATCCCTTCAAAAGAAGTTCGAAAATCAAAGTTCTTTGGAAAGACGCCTAAAAATAAGAGATATGTATCTAGCATTTCTCAAAGACGTCGACAAGGTGAACGAGATGCCTTGGAAGAAGCAAAGGCGTTAACTGAGAAACAGAAGCGACACTGACTTTTCATCGACGTAGACTTAATCAATTTAAGCTTCCAACTAGCTTATCCACGTGCCAGGGTCCAAGTTGATACAAGGTACAAATTGTAGGCCACGATTGTAAGTCATTTCAACTTTTGTGCTTATGGATTCAGACCGTTGACGAATTGAATAAACCGAACGGAGTTCAGCTGTGATTTGAAGATTGTTTGCATTTTACATCACTCTAACAGCAGAATCCAATCAGTGTACAATCGCTTTTGGTGAGACACTAATCTGAACAAACCGGCACAAAGCAAAGGCCAGTTGACATCGCAAGTGTTAGGCCATGGGCTAAGTTAATATTTATAGTTGTAGTTCATATTCTTGTTTTGTATGGTCACGAACACAGCCGGAGCTAACGTGACGATTTGGCGCGCCCACTTTGGAACATTTTCGCAATCGCAGACAACAAAAAAATCGAACGAGTAAATAATTGTTTGAGTATGTTTTCGGTGGTTTGATACATGCTAATTTGAATCAAAATGAAATGGACTAGTGAAAGAAATTTGTAGCCGGTAGCGTGTTTCATAAGTATTTGAGCAGTTCCAAAAATCTTTACCCTTTTCTTCATGAGCCTGGAGAGGAGAGAGGACCAAGAAATGTGAGACGCGAAATTTCTCGACTAAAGGCTTGAATCTCTTAATGTACTCAATGAGTAAGCCTAAAGTGCCACTAAGACCAAAAAGGTAATGACGTTGAAGGCTGGATGCATGGGCCAGTTTGCATATGTAACCGTTTTAAGCAGAGAAGTGCCTCAAAAAAGAAAAAGAAAAGAAAAACGGTACATAGGTCCTACGAATCTCAGAGGAACATACGAAAAATGACATGTGCCAGAAGTACAAGACACAACGAAAACTAGTAGGCTTGTGTTAGCATACATGTCTCTGCGTGATTCTGCCAGCATCCAGATGATAAAATGTATTGGGTATGCAAAATAAGGTCGCGGGCAAGTGCCCGCTAAGAAATGAAGGGTATAGTTTTTACTTATGGAACGTCCTTGTGTCCCAAAAAGCTTCAAGTGGTCGATATCTCGAACCGAGGTTTCTGTACTAGATTTCGTTTGTACTTGTTGACTCCCACGGACATGGCCCTTCTGCGGCGGGCCACCTGCTGCAGCTTGGCGATTAATCGGAGCTCCAAATCGTCTATTTCTTGTGTTTCGGAAGAGCTTTCATCGTCTTTGAGCTCGCTCCTGTGCAATATCTTGGCCAAGGCATTGCGCGGCGGCGTGACAAAGCTCGGCAAACCGTTGAACTTGTGGATAGAGCCGGTTTCGTTGTTGTAATTAGGCGGCTGGTATAGTTGGGTAAGTGCAAGAGGCAGACGACCGAGGACACCGGCCGAAAGCAAGTGGCCGGGATATTTTGTGATGTCCAAGTTGGCGAGCGGGCGTCTGACCACGTGGGCGGAGTCATTCTGGGCCAAGGCCATCACTTTGGGCTGCAATATGTTCTCTTTATCGTCGTTCGGGTCGGAGCCCGTGTCACGTGACTTGTGGTGGAGGCGGTGCTCCTCGGGGTTATCTTCGTAGATGTGGAATCCCACCAGGGTATGCTTTTTGCGGGGGGTCAAGTCGACGCCGATCTTTGGAAGCGTCTTGAGGTTTTGCGCTTGTGTTTTTGCCGGTGTGCACGGCTTTGACTTCAATGGTGACGATGACCGGGAGTTGAAGATGTTGTCTCTTTTGGGGGACAAGGCCCTGAAGGGAGAAGACATGGAAACGTGAGAGAGGGGGCAGCAAGAAGAAGAAAACAAGGCAGAAAGAAGGGCAAGTGTGTGGACGAATACAAAGAACCAGCTTTTCAGATAACCCAGGCTTTTCTTTTTATTTTGCTTCCTTCTTCGGTTGTTATATCTTTTTTTTTTTTTTGACTTGTTGATTGTCGGCCCTGGAAATCCTCCGCTCTTTTATGGCCCTGGCGCAAGGTTCCGGCGTGCATATCACGCGTCGCGAAAACTCGTGGCAGGAAAAACACGCCGCGTCAAAGGCCCTGCAATCGGTAAAGAAGGGTGGTTTTAGGGGATGGGAAAACCGTGATTTTTCTGGGAAATTCCGGCGGTTTTTTACCTCATCGTTGTCTCTGTGTGGACCTGGATGATTCACCTTTTTTTCCTTAGGAGATCCTTTTTTTTGGCCCGAATACATCGGTACTTATTATCTTTTTGTAGCGTGGCTTTGAAGATCGACGTTCCGCAGGTAGGGCCTCGCACGCGAAAACTTTGGCGTTGGCGCCTGCAAATTGGCAATTTGGGAGATTTGGCGTTTCCTGGCCCGAGGTTTTTTTCTCGTTCGGGCAGCGTGAATTGTGCACATCCCTTTTTCTTGTGCCCAGGCCGAAATCCAGAAACAGGCTAAACCGGGATATAGGGGTATTTAGGGGGAGGCGGACGTGTCTGTTTTATAGGAAAAGTCCTTTTTCGAGGAATTTGTAGGTGAGAGCCAGTGTTTGTTCTTGCTAAATAAGAGGCCCGGTGTCTTGGACATCGACCGCGTCTCCCAAGTATAGTCTCTGATATTTTGATAGCTTCAGGTTCTTTTCAGTGTACCCCTTAATTAGAGACCGTTCGGGACCCAAAGAAACCTTTCTGTCTCAAAAATCGTATTAGTTAGAGAATTCACCCGAGATTCCGGAAGGTTGTATTTTTCCGGGGTCTTTTTAGATTTCGAAAAAGACGCTTTGATGATGTAGATATTTGGCTGCGCGAATTTTGCACCCATTTCACACCCTGATCTGAGAATTGCGAATGAAGGAGAACGATTTGGGTAAAGCTCCCGTTGGACAATAAAGGCCAATCACATAGAAAACAAGCATAGGATAATAAAAATTTGAACCCTACTGTACATCTTCACACAGTACTAGCGGCTCTGACTCGGTGACGGCGAAACAATTTGAAGTTTGGACATACCCATCCAGCCTTAAAGGATAATGTCCATGAATTTCTCTACGTCTTAAATTTGACTTAAATCTGGGTCCAAATTTGCAGCTTGGAATTTTCTCTGGTCACACCCCTTGAAAAAGAGCACTTGCAAACGGTTGTACTCTGTGATAAAAGTATACATTGTCTGATACACGTTTTTCATTGGCAATAAGGTAGATAAACCAAACCACGACAACTGTTTTACATCTACAAAATAGTTAAACTTATTGTCTTCACACTCTACCATTTTATGTGTGGGTTTCTCTCAAAGATCCATGTAGCTCTTTCACTGTTAAGTAATCTTATAAGCTCATGCGTGATAAGAAGTAGTCTATCTGAGAGTACAGGTGGACCATGGCCATGCCTTGAAAGCCAAAAGAAGAGAAATCAGACAAAAGTCAACAACCTCAGTAAGTAGCTTACACCGACTACCCGTCAATGCGAACAATCATCCAGTCAATTTGAACAACAGTTCTGCCAATATTGTCTGAGAAATCCCAACCTCCTAGCAGCTACGCTTAGTCGACCCTCCATACCAGCCTCTCGATATTCGCATGATTTCCAATTAAATACACCTCTTTCTCACTAATTCCACAAATCATCCCCTGTAAAACCTGTTCTCAACGAAAGGCAACTTCACAACCTTCCCTGGCCTCAACTTTCCACGCACATCTATCTGGACATCCTCACCGATCTTCACTTTTTTCGAAATATAGCACTGCGCTATATTCTTACCCAAAGTAGGAGAAGGCGAGCCAGAGGTGACGGTGCCCACCAACTCCTCTCCCTTAAATACCTTCCCCCCTGTTCTCACGGCAGGGCCCTCGGAGATAACCCCGATTCGGCGCTGTTTCACCAACGATTTATCCTGGAGTTGCTGCAAGATCCTGGAACTGCCGTTAAATCCGGCGTCAGGATTGCGCCTTGATTTTGAAATGAGCCACAGTAAAGTGGCATCCACAGGGGTGATTTCCTCGGAAAGCTCGTTTCCATACAAGCACATTCCGGCCTCCAATCTGAGCGAGTCCCGAGCCGCGAGCCCAATGGGCTTGACCAAGTCCGGGTACTCATCAATCAAGTGCTCGAAAAACGCCCGAGCCTGCGCTGATTCTGCCTCAGTTGAAGACGGAATCGACAATTCAAACCCGTCTTCACCCGTATATCCGGTTCTCGAAAAGTGCACTTCAGAATCCACGAACCCGCGAAGCGACAAGAACCGAGTTTGTCCAAAGTGCACTTGCAGCAACTTCTCAGCAGTGAACTTTTGCAATAAGTCCGCGGCCTTTGGCCCTTGGACTGCCAATAACGTACCTTCAAAATTCTCATGCTTCACGTCTTGAAACGCCTGCAATTCTTTCCGGATGAACTCGGAATCTTTGGCCCTGCATCCGGCATTGGTCACCATGTAATATTGGTCTTCGGCGTGCTTAGTGATAATGGTATCGTCGACAATTCCACCCTTCTCATTAAGCAACACCGATAAACTGCACGTATTCTGCTCAAGCAGACCCAAATCAATGGGGGTGATTTTTTGCAAAAACTCCCGCGCATTACGCCCGGATATGCGGTGTTGCAACATATGACTCACATCAAAAAGGCCCACTTTGTTCCGCACCCAAAGATGCGATTCTATGTGAGACTGGCCCTTGTAAATGAGAGGCATGTGGAACCCAGCATAGGCTGCGAATTTGGCCCCATACTTAACATGGCTTTCGAAAAGCGGGGTTTTGGATAATGCCAGCATTTGATTCTTGGCGCCTTTTTTGTTTTTGGATGTTTGATAATGTCCCTGGTGCGGATTTGTTGGCTGGGTGGGTGAGTAGAAGGCGGGGTTGGAGATAGCCCGGTGAAGGTTCCAATGAAGTGTTTTTTCTGAAATGTGGGGGCCGGCTGGTTTTATATGAGCCGTGCCAAAAACGAGTCAGAGCGCGCAGTCAAACCAGGGCGAGTCAGGTTGGGGTTAAGGCGGGTCAGGTTAAGGCGAGCCCCGTGCCTCAGCTTGTGACTGCGAAACAAGGCCCGGTGAATCAAGGAAAAAGGTAAGTAGTGGAGTAGGAATAGTAAAGAAAAGAGTAAGTAGTGGAATAGGAATAGTCAAGACAAAGTGTGGGAGCGGGATAAAAGTATTTTTCGCAGCCAATCAAAGGTTTGTGAATCTTGAGGACAGTGTTGCGAGTAATTAGGACAATTACCTTTTTTTTAGGAAATATCGGAATAATTATACTTTTCGCGAAATAATTAGGAAGTAGTAAGTAGGAGTTAGGCATAATTATTCACAAATTACTACCGACCATTATGGTACCGTTTTTAGCGTTTAAAGTCCACAACTTCTTTTTCAAATAGAGTAGGTTATCACATATCTGTATACAGTACAACACCCCCTCAACAATTCTTTAATCATCGATAACAATGTCAAATTCCCGTCAAAAACCGAGAGAGGAGCGTGAAGCCCAAGATGAGTATATTAAATTAGCGTTAGACGAGAAGAAAGAAAATCCAATCTCTCCTTCGCTTCGTTAGCACGCCGTTTTGGTTTCGCGCCGACAACGCTTAGAGATCGGTTTCATGGACGACAAACAGTGGCAGAAGCACGCCAAAAAAGACAAACATTAAGCGTCCATGAAGAGGGTAAATTCTCCAAGTGGTTTGCGTACCTTGAGTCTATTGGAGTGCCTCCCCAGCATCATCAGGCCCGGGATATGGCCAATCTCATAATTGCGTCTCGCGGGAGTGCCGTTCGAACCAATTGGCAAAAATTGGCTACAGTATTTCTTAAAACGAAACACTGATGTCAAGAGCAAGTTGATAAAAGCTCGTGATACAATTTGTGCCAAGTCTGATACGCCAAAAAATTTCGAAATTGGTTTCAAGGCGTGAAAAAGACGATGGATGACTACGGTATTGTCCAGTGCGATGTTTATAACGTTGATGAGACAGGATTTGCCATGGGAATCCTTGGTTGCACTCGTGTTATCACAGATTCCGAGGTACGTGATGAGTCGACGCTTTTGCAACCTGGAAATCGAGAGTGGGTTACCGCAATTGAGTGCATAAGTGCTGGCGGTTTCGCGTTGGCATCCTTCATTATCTTTAAGGCTAAACGATTGCAAAAGGGTTGGTTTGAAGGCCTAGAAAGGAAATGGCGCATTGGCCTAAGTGACAATGGATGGACAAACGACAGTTTGGGACTCAAGTGGCTCGAAAAAGTCTTTATTCCTCAATCAAATGCTTGCAGAGTGGGTGAATACCGTCTTTTGCTTTTCGATGGCCATGGAAGTCATTTGACCCCAGAGTTCAAGGACAAATGTGATAAACATAAGATATTGATTCAGTGCATGCCCCCACATACTTCGCATCGTCTTCAGCCTCTTGATCTTGTCTGCTTTTCTGTATTGAAACGAGAGTACAGAAAGATCGTGCAGAGTAAGATGCAGGCTCTTCATAGATTCGACAAACATGAGTTCCTTTCTGCATATCCCGAAGCTAGAAGAGCTGCTTTTTCCGCCTCAATGATCAGTAGTGATTTACGAACCTCTGGATTGCTTCCATTCGATCCAGATCGTGTTATCGATAAGCTTCCACGAACTTTTCTTACACCAGCGCACGAGGTTGATGGAGAAGGAAGAATGTCACCAGAAGACGATTTTTTTCCTTCAGAGTATGATGAAATAATGGATTTAGATAGAGAATTTGCTAAACTCATTCAAAAGGTGAGTCATGGCCCTCGAAGTCCGCTCAAGGTCATCATGGCGAATTATTCAGAACAGGTACTTTGCGCGTTCACCAGAGCAAATATTTTCAAACAAGAATTGCACAAACAAAAGGAAGCAATGACTGAACTTAAAAAAAAGAAGTCAAGATCGAAAAGAAAGTACCTCAAGGAATGTGATTTATCTGTCGAGGACGTGGAGCAGATCTCGTCACCCTCTACAGAAGCGTTAGAATTCAATCTCAACAATTTAGACGAAATTGTGAACAATGGCTCACCGGTACGTAAAAAGCTGAAAAGGCTTTGTGGAAAATGCAGATTGCCAGGCCATAGAATTGAAACGTGTACGAAAAAAGACTAGTGGTTTTATATTTAATTTTAGTTCTGTGTGTTAAGAAAAATTGATTTAAAATCGAG